>JAYDZF010000034.1:13851399-13864849 GCA_034509105.1 Microcambeva barbata | reverse complement strand
ATTTTAAACTAAATGCTGATTAATAAATAGTTTCATGTTGAATAAAGAAATAATATGGAAGTAGAATAAAAAAAAAATAAGTGAATAAAGAAAAACAAATTACAATATCTAGAACAAAATGAATCCATGAAAGTTAAGGTGGAATATAAAATGAAACTTTATGGTGGACTAAAGAAATGAAGAATTTAAGGTAGCTGTGTTTTCTCCTACAGTTCCAGAGTTCCGGAATCTTCACCTCAGAGTGGAGAGGAACTTCTACACACATACCTGCACACACACTACCCATCTACACCAGGGTGAGTACACACACACACACACACTTGTGTTGGGTCTTCATTTGTGAGCCCCTCTGTGATTCTGTACAGACGAGGTGTGTGTGTGAGAGAGTTGGAATTAAAAAATAATTTAAGGTATAAAGTAGAATAAATAAATACAATTTAAGGTGGATAACGAGGACTTTGAGAAATGTAATTCAAGGTGGAATATAAAATTGGAATATAAAAAAGTCCACATTGAAGGGTTTAGTTAAAGTTCCATGATCAGGAAGCCCCATAATTCACCTTCAACACCCCCTTTTTTCATTTCTGTCCAGTAACATGAGCAGCAGTGAGAGAGAGAGAGAGTGTGTGTGTGTGTGTGTGTGTGTGTGTGTGTGTGTGTGTGTGTGTGTGTGTGTGTGTTAAAGTTCTGGGTGTCCTTGCTGCATTGAAGGACGTCCGGGATCATTATTAGTGCTCTTGGGTTCATTAGGAGGAATGAGAGATGAAATAAGATGCCTCAAATAACCACCAGCCGAGAATAGAGTCCCCAGCAGATCTAAGTGCTGTGTGTGTCCTCATGTTTCCATTCTAAACCTGATTTGGTCATTACTTCAAGTAATCCCCTTAAGTTCATTTTTACAGTCTGTTTGACATTTCTTTGTGTTTTTGAAGAATATGACTGGTGACTTATGCTTTGATACAATGCCTTTCTAATAACGGGGAGTGCATTAATGGCAAAAGACCAACTTTAGAAAAGCAGTCACCATTATTAGTTCCTAAACTGACTGACAGGTAGCTCCTAAACTGTTTTATTGCTTCTCACTACTCTTAACTAACTTCAAAGCTACTTGAATAATTTGAGTTATTTTAGAAGTTGGTTTTGGTATAATTAAAGCATGACATCATAATTAATAGTTTTTTGTTTCTTGAAACTTTTACTTTGATTGACCACATTTGAAAATCATTTCAGTCATCACTGAAATGATTTAGTAATCATTACAACTTTGGCTCATCTCCCGCTTGGTATTGGACAATCTTACTTAGCAGAATTGGTTGGAGATTGGAGTTGGAGTCTATTCCCAATCATTATTTTAGACTAAGCAGTTCATTTGAGCCCAGTTCAGCTGTGTGTTTTGGGACATCGATTGAATAAAACAACCCAATCTGTACAAGATTTAAGATTTTTTTTATCGGCTCTGTTATCCTTTTCCACTAGCAATCAGACAGCCTCCAGAATAATACCATCACCAGCATACTTGACTGTAGATACAGGGCTGCTTAAATTCCTCACATTCTCTCCCTCAAAGAGGTTTCTGGCCATTGTGGCCAAATATCCATTAATTTTTCCCAGAAGGCTTTGTCACCTGAAAGTGTATTCTGCTGCTGTCCGCTTTTAAAAGGTCTACATTTTTATAGATCTGCACTTTTCTAATGTGACACTTGTGTCTGATGACTTCACCTTATTACATTATTGGTTAATGGACAGAGGAAGAACAATAAATTACAACCGAGGTCAAGGTTCAGTGTTCAGATTCAGCCTCTCCCATTGGGTCCTTAAGTAAGTACCTTAGCATCCAAGCATGCTGTACTGTGAAGACAGAATTTCTTTGTACTATGCTCATGTATATTAATACTGACAAATTAAAGCATTCAATTATCTTCTATTCATTTTAATAAACTATGTATGTATGTACACTGAGACAAAGTCACCAGCCATACCACGTCATCATCCTCAAAATTAGATTGAAAGTGTGTTGTGTGTAATTACATATTTTACCTTAAAAACACCAAATCAATTATTTGCTCTATTTATATAAAGCAGCCTAGTGGTTGAGCCATTTGATTGGTTAACAAAAGGTTGCTTGTCCAAGCCCCACCACTGCCTGGTTACTGCTGTTTTGCCTGTAAAAATATTCCTACCATGATATTAAATGGCCAAAATTATAGGAACATCCTATTACAAATCTGTGGTCATTATGGAGTTGCGGCACGTCTTTGAGCAGTCCAAAAATGTGGAACTTGAACTATAAGCTTTCTCAGACACGATCAGTTACCACTTCTTCCACCCTAACATTTCCAACCAAAATGTAAAAGTTTGAGAACTTTGTGAAGTGTGGAAACTCATGAAATTAACATTATACACTTATTAGTTTTATATGAACTTCATGTTTTACTCATTTTGGCTTCCTTCATGACAGGACAGGTTACAGCTTACATGTGGGTAGAATGATTAGGGATGTAATGATAATTTTTACCCATGAAACACCCTTTTTAATGTGAATATTAATCATGAATACCAATTTAAACCCTCGAAATTATGTATAACTGTTATGTGAATATAAAAAGAGGACGATGTTGTGGCAGCTTTCATGATAAACAGAACTTAAAAGCATGATGATAAAAACAAAGAAACAAAGCAAAGCCTGTGTTTTAACCGTCATAACCTCACTTAAGGTTAAGATCAGCTTATCTCATAGAAGGGGTGAAGTTAATATAGCAAAGGCTCTTCTGCAACAGTCAGGTGATCTGGATGCGGGCGATGATGGGACTTCAATGTGACCCTGAAACCCAGCTAAATACCTCAAGGCCTCTTGACCTGTACTTAACAGACCTCTCTAAACAAAGCCATTACCTTCTGTCCTTAAACACACAAGGCATCACAAAATAAGGAACCATTGGTTCAATGTGTGACAGATGTACTCAGCTATACAAGAACCGTGCCAGGTGCGGGTAGATTTCCCTTAAAGATCTCTAACTCCAAATATAGGGCTGAGACACTGGTACGCTTGGGGGTGATCTTGGCGAGGCTTGGTGAACACTTCATCAGGAGCCCTGAAAGCTTGGCACACATTGAGAGGAATGCGAGTAAAGGCATTCCTAACACTAAAAAGATGTTTTAGTAAATATTATACTTAATATTATATTAAAATAATATTAATTGTCACAAAAATATGCAAAAATGAATTTGATTACTAACAAATGTAATGACAGACAGTTCCTTATGCAACTTGTAACTTATGTAACTTGCTTTGATAACAAATGTTAAAGAATGCTAGGTGTTACCACAATTCTGGTCTCCATGGTAGGTCTGAAACTTAATTGTGTCCACATCCTTTTGACCACACAGCGCTGAGAAGAGAGAGGGTTAAAATAGAAGAACAACCAGCTGGGTTGATGATGAATGTGAGGGTATGATGAGGTCAGGGAATCAGGGCAGAAGAACAGTGGCCTGGCTTGCCTGATAAAAGAGAAAGGACAGAGTCATGCACGCGCTGGTGCCCCACATGCCGGTCCACCGGATAGGCAGTCAGCCTCAGAAAA
This sequence comes from Microcambeva barbata, assembly GCA_034509105.1. Taxonomy (NCBI): domain Eukaryota; kingdom Metazoa; phylum Chordata; class Actinopteri; order Siluriformes; family Trichomycteridae; genus Microcambeva; species Microcambeva barbata. The sequence continues at coordinate 13,861,268 of JAYDZF010000034.1, read as the reverse complement.
TAATTTGGTGCATCGTACTTGCACTGTGCTGCTAGTCTCTTGGCAGCGCACACTCATTCCAATTTGGTGAACAATGTTATTAGGCTGGGAAAGACAACGGTGCTGGAAGAACAACGCTGCTCCCAGTAATTGTTGCCATTCATTTGTGAGCTCATATCTATAGGAAGTGGTGTGTGAGAGAGAAAGTGTGTGGGAGATAATGTTAGAGAGCAGACAGTGTGCTGCGGAGGGAGAGCTCTATAAATACTCCTCGCAGGCTGTGGGCACGGACAGAGCTTTTAATTGTAGTCAATGTGGTGTACAGCGAGGTAGGAAGGGAAGAGAGAGGGAGCAGGGCAACAAAGGATGGCTGTCATCTATCATGCCTGCCTCTTTGTCCTTTTCTGGGTCGCACTCATCCGACACAGAGATGAGCAGCTATCACTGTTTATTAATCCTTATAAGCATGCTTGGTACGATTGATTTCCTCTTCAGTCCTCACTTTGGCCTTGGTCAAGCAAGTTCAGCAAGCTCAGAAAGACAAGACATGGGATGGGATGAACGCTCTGCATTAATGTCACTGTTGCGAAATGTCCATAACTGTCATGTTCAGATATTAATCAGACCTTTTTAACCTATAAAATCCATCATGCTTGCCAGAATATTCCGGATGCAAGGCCGTAACACACCATAGTAAATATCTGGACCTGCCAGTGAGAGCGGTGTCGAAGTTCCAGCCAATGACAACACAAGATATAAAGTATATTTCCAGTACAGATATAGTATACAGGCTGAACAATGAGCAACATCAATGGTGGTGAGATCTGAACCAGTGACTTTCAGATTGCTAGTTCTGTACCCTAACCATTAGGCTCTGACTTGCCAGTTCTACTCCTTCACCCAGATTCTTTTTTGTTTTTGTGCTGCACTTCAGCCTAAACAACTTCGATCGCTTACTTCCTGCTGACATGGATTTTTTTGATGGGGCAATTCTTGCATATGTTTTTCTGACAAAAGGTAGTTTAAGAGAACAGGTTTCTTCTTGGAATAGATTGTGTAGCCCCCGAAATTCTCTTATTGTCAGTAAAATGCCTGCATCAAATTTGGCCAGCATGTCTGCTGGTAAGATAAATGACCAGACAAAGTGGGTGGGGTCTTCATAAATGGATAGATGGATGGATGGATGGAGAGATAGAGAGATGTAGAGATGAAAATAAAATGAAAAATTAACTAAATGGAACACCAAATACAAAAACATCTGAAATGTGGGATGTTGAAGTGATTTACTTCTTCCTTTATGGTTATTGTACTGTATGATTTTATAATGAAAAAAAAATCTGGTAGGTTAACGCAGGAGTAAATTTATGTAGCCCACTACAAAGCTAAAACTGTCAGTGGTGCAATTGCCTGTTTGAAGGGGCGGTAACAGGCATTCTATTTGAAGTGTGTTTATTCATACTGAAACCGGACTCACTACATCGCTGAACGTGATAAAAAAAGAAAGAAATAGAACCGCTTTTGCTTGTGATATCAGACTTTTGGCACTGACTGTGCATATCATTTCTTATGGTGATCAGGAGAGTGAGATGCCTCCTTTTATGTCAAGTGCACTGTAGTGTAAAATGTCTGAGATGTTGGGAGGGTAGAAAGCAAGAGTTGGCCGATTGCCCTGCCTGTCCAGGTGTCGTTGATTTAATTGAACGCGGCTGAGAGGATTGCCCCATAACTCACCACTGAACGAGGATGTAATGAAAGCCAAACTACTGGACATTAGCTGGGGAATTGGCTGCAGTCTCCATACCAGCTGGTCTTGATTAATATGACTTAATTTTGAATCTGTGCATGCATGCGGATGTGTGTCGGTATGTCTTTTAGAGAGTTCTCTGGGGAATTTGTAGCGCAGGTATGAGACATGCTGTGTGTGTAGACGACCGTAAGTGATTCGCCCTGAGTGACCGCTCTCGGTAAGTCAGAGCACAGTGGAGAAGGTCATATAATGGAACACCTACACACATCCCCCCTCTCCTTCCCAGTCATTCATCTGTGATTAGGTAAGGCCTGGCTATCAGAGCACGAGTCCTCTCATTACTTCTGATGATAATAAACAGGAATGCACACCGGGGAGAGGGCTGCTGCTGGAGCGCCTGCGTTCTGGATCACCGCAAAGCTAATGAAGGTTAATTAGGGTTCATTAGGACACGATGACTGCTCACAACAACACCGTAGGCCCATGTCTGGTAGCCAGACGGCCCTTCAGCTTTGCCTCTTTCTGTTCCTACTGCTGTAATGGCTGTGCTGTCGGCTGCCCGGCCGAGTTCTGACTTGATCCCCTGAGGTATCTGAAGCAATCGCAGTCCAGCATTAAACGCAGTGGGCAAGCAGCAGGTGAGGATCAGGATTTAAATGGGAAAGGAATTAAACTCTTATTTAAAGTGACTATTAATGAGTGTAAATGTGGTTGCATGTTTTATGGTCCAGTACCTCTATCCATAACTATTCTATAATTTAATGACTGTTTAATTAACGTACATTAATGGGCTCCAGCCATAAAGGACCACTTTAATATAATAATGAATGTGTAAATGTGGCCTACGCTAATGTTTATAAAGATGGCTACATCTAGAGACTCACCTGAGAATTATATCGTCTAAAATAATAATCAAAAGTCATTATACAGCATTAAAAACTAAATTACTTGATGTGCACCCAAGTGATGCAGCAAGATCTAGCACACCAGACTTTTGATTTGAAACCCACTTACTTTGAATTTCGTTCTGCTATTGGTCATCTTGGTGCCATAATGAGTCTACCAGAATAAGTGGGAGGGGTCTTCAAGTACTGTGCAATGACCCTGGTTAGCAGGCTGAGTCACCTGTGCAGAAGTGAATGAGTCCTATGTTCACATATACCGAAAAAAGGTCGCAAAACACGGGGTTGAGGGACTGCACATGAGTCGGAAGGGGAGGAATAGCCTCTTCACACTCAAAGCACCATTGACAGTGGAAAACTGAAATGGACCATTCTAAATTGTAAGAAAAATGAAAGAATAAATAGTAAAAGGGCCATAATTTTAGGTCTGTTTTCTGTCTGCCTGAATGCCAGCCAGCTAGCAAACCAGTCAACCAGTGAGTTGTTGTAATCAAGGACGTTTGTTCATCTGGTCATGAAAACAGAAAATACAATTAATATAACTGATCATTTTGATCTTTACTCATTGATGCATTGTTAGTGTTGTTAGTGTTAGTTGTTAGTTGTTAATGTGCTCAGTGATATTCTTCACCCTTCTCTAAATGTTTTTCCTGCCCTCTTCTCTTCCCCCTTGTCCCAACCATAATGAAAACAAAAGACATTATGCAGGAAGGAATCAGAGCGCAGTCGTACTTGAAGTCATGCAATAATTAATTTGCCTATTAGCAGTGCCGGCTCGTTTATCTTCATAAAATAATGCCATCACTCTCAGTCTCTGGCAGACCCTCGTGCGCTCTCTTAAACAGCCCTAATTACGTCCCTGCTGCCTGTTTTATTGTAGTTGATGGAAAACACGCATAATCTCCGCTGTGCAGATCATGTAAATAGGCCTCAGCCTCCAACAGCAGATATTAGAGATTCTATTTCTGCCTAATGATTTTTCTCGAGTTTTTTTTTTAGTGAGAGCTGCTTGAAACAGTAAGTACTTGCCTTGGCTACGCTTGGGGAAAAGATATATTGAGCGGATTTATTGGCTTTTCACATGTTGCTCATTTTGTGACTGTGTTTTGAGTTTGAACAAAAATAGACAAGATTGCATCTCAAAAAGCTCACGTTTTTACATTTAAGGGACAATGGTGACACAGTTAATAGTGAATAGAAGAGTCGGGCTTCTGGTGAGGTTGGTATTTTAAAGTGTGTTAAAAAGTAATACAAAAGCTGGTTAGTTTTTAAATGATTAAAAGGGAGCATCTTCTGAAATATCTGGATGAAACCTAATGTGAGAGGGTAAAAAATCATATAATTACCACTTATTAAAGTGGTGCCAGATTCATACGTATGTGCTCATGAGCCACACAGGACAGTTAGGATGTCCAATACATAAATGCATGGAAATAAATAGCTAATGTCTTGCATTATACTTAAGGGGGTGTGGGAGGGGTGCAATGCCCATGCCTGCTCTTAGAGTTTCATGTTAATGCTAATGTCGAACTTAGAAACTCACAGTTTACAGCATATAAGATTAGAGGTAAAGTTTAAATAGCATAGCATGTGTAAATAAATAAAAGTGACGCTTAAATATGAAAAATGTACAGAACGTCCAGACATTATGAAATTAATATTACAGCTTGGCTAGTACTACTGAGTTAACAATGACATGTTAGGATTGTTGAGGTAGTGCCAAATACATCACTGTAACAATTAATACTTACACTAAACTAAAACAAGTAGTCATATATCGGCAGTAGCTTAGCAACCTTTACTAATTCTACCAGCAGGTAGCTAACAGTTATAAGTTTTATAGGGTACAGTAGATAAATCATTCTTATAAATCATTATTTTAATCTGTTATTTGTGGACAACAACTACCAAATAAAAGAACAAAGACACTTAAAGCAATATGCAAACAATGAATATGAATAAAACATGTTTATGTTAAATAACGAGACTAAAATGTTCCTTTCTTGAATAATTGTTTAACTAGAAAAAGTAGTGTTTTACTGATCAGCTTTAGTATTTAGAATTTGATGCCCGTAATACTCTAAATGGTCGGGCCTTTTTAATCATCTGTTTACTGTGGACTTTTGTGAGTTGAATTTTTATAACTTGCTTTATAACACAACAGTTTGTGTTTTTCAATATGAGAGCAATCTAGTCTGTAGACAGGCCAATCAAGCACATGCATTCTGTGTATCCACAGCAACACTGTCGTCAGTCATTAAACAGTTCTCACATAGCATTCAATAGTCGATTGGCCATGTCTAGTGGCTGGGCATTAACTGTGATTAACAGGTGTCAGTCACCTGTGATTCGTTGAGCAATAATTTGGTCAATATGAAGGCATTTGTATGTTGGCATTTTTTCTTTAAAACCATAACACCAGGCTTGATGAAGTCCGATCCTCCCACGGCAAAGATGCCAGCACTTTTTATCTTTTCCTGGGAATTCGGCCAGTGTTGCAGCCCCTTTCTCCAGAGGCGGCGTGACAGCCCTTTCCGGAGAGGGCAGCACTTTAGGATTCATGCTGGGTGCAGGCTGTCCAAGTCGAAAGAATGGCTGTCATGGGTTTGTTCTGGCTCTCTTTGATTTTTACTAGAACTTGAGATTCTTATTCTTACAGCCAACTTTAATTCTCACTCTTTACCTTTTCCAAATGTTTTTTTTTTTTTGTAGTGGGTTGTTTCTTTTGTTCTGTTCCTTTGTTTCTGTTGTTTTTACCATTTCTTTATGGCTTCTTTACAAACAAAAAATCACATTGGCTTCATTTTCAGTTCTTACATTTACTTTTCCGGTATTTAGTAGATGCTTTCATCCAAAGCAACTTAAGAGTAGTCTGAGAGTAGCCCTCAGTCTAAGCAAGTGAGGGCTAAAAGCCTTGTTTAAGGGTCCAACAGTAGCAACCTAGAATAGGTGGAGCTTGAACCACTTTTGATTACAAGTCCAGCACCTTAACCATTAGACCATGCATGTACAGAGCTAAACCTGACACATCAGTGACATTTATATAACATTGAATCAATTTATGGAAAGGCTTTGAGCATACACTGATGGTTTGAGGCTGTGTATCTTCATCTACAAACTTAACCAATAAGCTTAAGACTTGAATGCTAGACACAAACACAAGCCTGTAATTTTTAATAGTAAATTTCATATTATAGATGAAAAGGCTCATTTCATGATCAGTGAAGGGATTTTCTAGGAAATTTAGTATGGCTTTCTAAATAAAGCATGAGCTTTTGGGTAAAATGGTCCTACTTGTAGGGAATACATTTTCTAGCACAGTGATTTCAACAGATTCATTTAGTTAATACAATAATTAAAAATGAGCCTCATGTTTGTTTGTGCATAACAATATAGGTTTGTGGAAGCGTGTGATTATTAATGGTAATCTCTATCATAATTATCATAGGGGATAGAGATCATTTGTCACAACTGACCAAAGGTGTTTGATTAGGATTGATGTCAGGTTTTAACTAATGACAGAACAGGTAGTTTACACATTATTATCAGTTCAAGTTGTGTCAATAACAGTCCGAGGTTAATATATGTCAAGTTTACAATCCTCATCAACACTCATCCAGACTCACATCCAGTGCAAAAAAAGCAGTCCTGATGCTAATATGTATAGGATTATAAAGATTTCGAGTGAAACATCACTGGCGTTTTAGTGACAAGCCTCAAAGCCTGTGATTCCTTCATATCACCTTTACCTTCTCGGCCACCTGCTGAGAGGGAAGATGAAAATTTAATTCGCCCCTTTTCTTTCTTGACTCCTTTCAAAAATTACAGACATTTGAAGCATCGTTCTAACCTGCCACAAAGCCGCACACACAGATGCAGACACACCTCACACACAAAGGCATTCATCAATGCGAATTGTAGTAGATGTGGTGGTGTGTTGCTCAGCAGGAGCAGAACTGGCACAAAGACTCAGGTACAGGAGCATGGCTGTGTGAAAGAGCAGCATCAAAGCTGAGATGACAGGCTGAGAGTGGAGAGTGGAGGGAAGTCGTGCATCTACTCAGGTAGAGTAGTCTCTGCTGTCACTTAGGCTTTGGCTGGCTATAAGGTGTATAAGTAATGCAGGGTGTGTGGGGAGGATAAGGGGTATGTGTGTGTATGGATCTTTTATTGTGTGTTTTGCAAAGAAGTGTAACGGCTTTCCGTTTTGCCACTGTTTGTGAAAGGTGCAAAAATAATATCGTAGTAAGAATATATACACAAAGAAGGTTAAACTTGAGCATTTTTACAAGGTTAGTATACACTACTGAGTCACAATATTATGACCACTTATGTCTTTTGGTGGCCGTGTTATACTTGGGAATGTCTTTGTGGTGTTCTCTGGGTCCATGCGTCCAACCGATGTATGGATCCATTCTTGCAGATCTTCACCAATACATGCCGACTCTCTTCCCTGTGGCAAAGGGGGTCTTCGATTGTCTTTACATCTGTATAAGTATTGATGGCATTTCTATCCTATTCTAAAAGTCTATGCAGTAACATTAGTCTTCTCTGGTTCTAAACAAACACAACTAACCATATCTGAGCCATCATGTTAATTGGAGACACTGAATTGTACTATAGGTACCTAGCCACTGGGATGAATAAACCAGTGCATTGTGCCAGTTCCATGCCAGGTTAAATAGGAAGGGTTGTGTTAGAAAGGGCATCTGGTGTAAAAACGACACTAATTCGATAATGCCGACCACGATCCACTGTGGTGACCCCTAACAGCAGCTAAGATGTTGGTTTGTTCATTTTTAGTCTAAAGCTTCCATCATTAATTCTTTAGACAGCAATGACCTTGACTGTAGCTGGCTGAAGATTCACTCTAATACACTAATTACAACAGCATAGCAACCAGATATAATTATAATATAATACATACATACACTGAAAGCACAAATGCCATAACTGTTATTGTTATGTAACTATTTTTTATTTAGCATATTTGCCTTACAAGTAAAGAAATGAACTTCATATTCAAATTGACAAAATATATGTATGTATGTATGTATGTATAGAGTATAGAGACAGTAAGTAGCAAAGCAGCAAGTCAAAATACAGAGCACTATAGAAATTATTTATGTGTGTGTGGAGGTTTAGAGTCAATATTGCAATAAATAAATCTGCATACTCTAAGCAAAAAATAGCAAACATTGGGCTGGAAGGGTCAGTGCTGTTGGATAGATTATAACAGATTGACAGCCAGGAAAAACAGTTGTTTCTGCTGCCAGTGTGACAGCGAAGGCTCATGTAACACTTCACATACAGAGAGAGTCCATAGTTTTAGTAAGTGGTGTCTCTGATTACAAAGATAATGTAAAGAACCGAACTAAACGACTGACTCAAGCTAAAAAACTGAAACCGAGTACTTAGCATGTAGCTTTTGCCAGCTGCCGGAGTTACTTCCCTTAGTCTAGGTCAAAGCTGATTTTTTACTTTTCTCACAATGTTCAGGATTTTTGCTGTTTAGCATAAAGCATCTTGGTAAATCCTTATTGATAGAGTCAGAGCACAGTCTGGTCATTTAGAAATAAAGAGTGCTGACAGTGTAGTCGTTTGGAAAAATTTAAATGATGTGTAGGCAGAAAGGCAAGTGGAAATAGCAAGTCTCAGACAAATTCTGTTCCTGCATGCCAAAGGATTTAGTTTTATTATTGCAACATTAGTATCAGTCTCTATAATCCTTGACCTTTATGTCACTTGCTACACTCACCCAAAATCTCTTCCAACATTAAAATAGTTTTTTTTTAATGTTTCCAGTACACAGTGAAGGTCTGTAATGTTTGCCAATGTTAATGTTTTTAACAAAACAACAAACAAAAGTATTGGGACATCCCTGGTTATTATTCAGTTCACTTTCTATTCAATTGCTTGCAGGTTTCATAAATAAATCAGTTATATAAAAGAAATTGAAAGAACCAGTTAGGGAAGTCCCTATGTGCCCCTGTGCACAATGCTAGGTTTAGAAAGATACTAAAAATTGTAACTTTAAAGACACGTAAGTGGGCTGCACATAACTCTGGCCTCAGTCACAATTAATAGCTTTGGAATGAACTGGAATGTCCACTCAGACTCTCTTGACCAACTTCAGTGCCCACTCTGACCTTGGAATAGCTTTTAACTCTCCTCATAGTGATTAGGCAGGTCATATATTCTTTCAGGGCAAACTACCTGAAGGAGTTGTAGCCTAACGTTTGAAATGCTGGACTAGTTAGCAGGAGGTTGCTGGTTTAAGCCACACCACTGCCAGCCTGCTGCTGTTTGGTCCTTGAGGAAGGTGATTAACTCTTAATTGCTCAGAATTGGTGCTGTAAGGCTCTTTACATGTGGTAATATGTAAATGGTCAGAAAATGTAAATGGTTTGATGTGACCAAGGTTGATTTTCAATAAGAACACCACACCCGAGCATGGTGGTGGCAGCAATATGTTTTGAGTCTTGTTTCTTTAGCTTGTGCAAGAATTTCTAAATATCTTCTGATAAGATTTGTATCGCTTTAGTGTGCACAGCCAAGACACGATTCCAAAATCAGTATGTGCCATGATTATAGACGTCTACACAAAAAGTTTGAATCTGTCTTCAAATCCAAAGGTTCTTCAACAAAGTATTAGTGTGTCACATGATGAAAAGGTTGATGAAAGTTTCTAACAGTTTTTTTATTGAATTGCAGAGATTATAGGTCACATTAAAGCTATAAACATTCTGAAATGATTCCCCTTGGTTTTATTTTTGATACCACAAAACTTGCCATTGTCACAGGGTTGTGTGGACCTTATTATCCGTTTTAAGTAGATGACAGGTTATAGCAAAATGTATGTCAGTGTAATTTGCCTGTGGACGTGAATGAAGTGTGTGCTTATAAAAACAAAGCCCTCCTGGAGCTCTTCCCATGATTACTCTCTCACCAAGGGCACCTTGCAAATCTGTCTGGAAAAAGACATTGATATAAATGAGCACTTTTCAGTCTGTATAATGACAGCTGAATGTATATAACCTCTTAGTGAGTTTTGTTCCCGTGACAGGTTGTCATTACTCGAATGAAAAAACATCAGTCGACATTTTAATTCCTGAAGAGATGATCTCTAACTTCTGCATAAATGATGGTGAATAACAAGCTTATGGATAACTAAATCCTTTACATATTAGTTTGATTAAATCAATGTTTAAACATTAAATCATAGACCATTATATATATAT
>JAYDZF010000034.1:13837959-13848322 GCA_034509105.1 Microcambeva barbata | reverse complement strand
TATATATATTGTTCTGCAAAACTACATTAGCTTACAGAGTACAATAAAAATGTCCCTGTCATTATCCTCTCTCACCTTTTGTTTCTCACTGTATGAAGCTCTAGCACAAAGCTCAAATTCAACAGTTCTGTCTCAGTAGAGGTGATACTATTAACACAACAGATATAAGCATTACATTGTGTGTGTGGGGGGGTGTATACAGTGCCTTGCAAAAGTATTCACCCCCTTGACATTCTTCATATTTTTTACACCACATCCTGTAATTAAAATGGATTGTTTGAGGGTTTGCATCATTTCATTTAGAGAATATGCCTACAACTTTAAAGGGCTTCATACACAAGCACATTTCCACAATTTTATGTACATTTATATTTTCTCATTTCAGTTCACCAACTTGGACTATTGTGTGCAGCTGCATCACATACAATTCAGATTAAAACATTTAAACACAGGTTGTAATGTTAAAAATAAGTACTTTTGCACGGCACTGTACACACACACACACACACACACGTGTGTGTTTTGTGTATATGTGTGTGTGTGTGTGCACACTTTTTGGTATGTACACATCTGTCAATAACATCACTGCTGATTGGAAGCTTGTATGCCTGGATCTCAATTTAAAGCTGAGCACCTTGAAGAATAATAATGTACCAGCATATTCAAACAGTAACAAATAAGACTGTTTGTGATGGTACACATTTATATTGCTTCTACTCAAGGGATTTGAATCCAGATGCATGCAAATGTCATGCTGGTAATACGGTCTTCCTGCCTTGAAGCACAAATTTTAATAGCTTTTTTATTCATATCTGCAATTATTCATGGACAGCCCTATACAGAATGCAAGAGCAATAAAAGTATGTTATTATAAAGTGCTCACACTTAACAGGATCTACAGTTTGTGTTGTACAAGAAGTCGATTATGCACAGACTGGCTTATCTGAAAACATTGAATCTGAATAGCTAATCAGACCATGAAGGACTATTGATCAGAGCAGAAAAGTTAGGTTTAAAATAGGATTTTGCAAGCAGGCCGAGAGGCGGGTTGACTCCCTCGCCTCGAAAATTCTTAGATTTAGTATTGACTGTGTTGTTTTGATAAATGGAATTCATTTGAGCAGAACATAGAAATTGTTGTTTTTAGAAACTTGGGTTCAAATTAAGCTACAGTACTGGTTTGTTCAACTTTTTGCCCTGCAAGTTAGAGAAGGCAAGGCAACTGATTTGCTACAAAGTCATTTCTTTATACAGCGTTCCCTCCTTGGACCATTTTTGATAGATACTGACCATTGCAGACCAGTAACACCCGACAATCGCTTCAGTCTTGAAGATGCTCTGACCCCATTGTCTACCCATCACAAACCAATTTTCTCTGCTTCCAACATCAACTTTGAGGATAAAATGTTCATTTAGTGCCTAATATATTCCACCCACTAACAGGTGCTGTGTTGAAGTGATAATCGGTGTTATTCACCTCACAGGTCAGTAAAAAGGGCTTCAAGATACACCAATCATCAATACCATTATGACAATGGTATTGATGATTGGTGTATCTTGAAGCCCTTTTTAATTATTGGTCACCACAAATTATTTGCTGAGTAATTCTTAAACAAACAAACAAACAATCAAAAAACCTCAAATCTATCAAAGCCAGCAACGTTTCAGCAGGAGTGTACAGATGTGTTTGAACAGGGCTTGATCTTTTGACTGACAGTTCTCAGGATAGCACTGATATTCAATCGATTAGGCTTGGAATCAATAGCTCTTATCTTCTCATGGTAGGTCTTACCATGGCAGGCAGGACACTTACCATGTATTGAACACCATTGTCAGAGCTCAGTCCGATGAGGCACTGAGATAACGGTCAAATGGTTTGCTCCTACAAGGTCCCTCTCTAGAAAACTGATTTACGTGTCTTTTTTTCTCTTTTATGTTAATCTAGGTTGACTGCTAAATGGGTAGCACTGTCCCTCACCGCAAGAACATCCTGGGTTTGATCCCCAGGTGGGGCAGTCCAGATCGGAGTCTGTGTGGGGTTTCCTCCATGGTTAATTTTGATGAATGGTTTTTGTCATAGTTTTTTCGTCAACAAACCCTTTTTCATAATAAAAATAAGATATAATTAAATAAAACGACATAAAAAGATGAAAACTATGACAAAATGAATTGACATTCATTAACGAATAAAAATGAGACTATAATGCCTGACAAGGACGACATCCAATCAGAACAGATTTAGCTTTGGGGAAGGTAGGAAGAAGTCAGGAAGAGATCCAATCATAAGTACTTTGGCGTATGTGGAGAGGCGGGACAAGCCGCAGAGCCTCCAAACAGTTCTAATCTCTTCTGCAGTAACACAGTAACTTTGATTGGTAAAAATTTATCCAAAACTGTGAAGACGAGGCTAACCTGTGAGCCTTTACTCATGGAACTGAGTTACCTCAACAATGTCAACAAGGAGAAACAGGAGAGACGATATCTGGACACATTTCTCATTTGATGTAGTGAAAAACAAGATGCTGTGTACAGGAAAACGTTAGCGTGCTTTCCCTTAATGAATAGAACCAAATAAATCTTTTATACTCAGAGAAAGCTCCCTGATGACATTACAGCGTACACAGTTTCTTTTGAAATGTTTTTTGGGAATTTTAGCAGTTACAATAATTGACATGTGAATTACTAAATGATTCATAGATCAGCTGTTTCGTTGTATGTTTGTTGATTATTTTTGCACTAAGGACACAGATGTTTTTGTAGTACCCAGTTTTGTAAAGAACGTAATATGCAGTTTGTTCTGAAGAGTGCTGATATTTTTCAGGCAGAGCAGGCGACTAAATTAGTCGACTAAAACTAAAACAATTCAAATGACTAAATTAGGACTAAAACTAAATGACATTTCAGTCAAAAGACTATGACTAAAACTTAATCAAAATTTGATCTCAACATTAACACTGCCTCAGGTGCTCGGGTATCCTTCCACAATCCAAAAGCATGCAGCCGGAATAATTGTATATACTGAATTGTCCTAAACATACCTAGGCACTAGGATGCACCAACCAGTTCATTGTAGTACAGGTCTAAAGCCTGGATAAATAGGAAATATTTCTAATCTTATCGTTCTCAGCAAAACATAATACCAATGTTGCATTGCAAAAATATTTAATAGTCTCCAAGTCACTACAGACAATCCATACTGTTTGTGTAGTTTTCCTCTCTGGTTTTAACACTTCACATCAGCACACCAACCAGTTTAATCGCTTACTCATTGTTGACGTGCATTTTTGAACATGGCAATATTAAACTTTGCATAACTTCTCACATTTTTACATGAAAAATGTAGTTTGGAAGAGCAAACAGACTCATTTGCTATTCCATCTGATGGTAGATCATGTAGATGTGAAACCCCTTATCACTCATCAGTTGTCTAGTGTGAACTGAACAGTGATATGAACAAGCTGACAGTCTTGTAGTGTGAACTTGGTACAAGTTGGCACAGTGAAATTTTTAAAGTGCCAAAAGCAACAGAACTGTGTGTTTTTATTTACTGTTTCAAAAAATATTTGAATGTATTCTGAATATGTTCTGAACCTCATTTACTAACATACTGTACATGTTTTATTTCTTTCTTTTATTTCATGTCATGAAATTTGCAGTGCAAGTGCTCTTGGACTTAATCTACAAGCGGGTGATTAAGTGTGTACAAATGTTTGTGTGTTACAGTTTAATTTTGTGGGAAGGATCCTGGGTCCACGGGGGCTTACAGCCAAACAGCTGGAGGCTGAGACAGGCTGCAAGATCATGGTGAGAGGGAAAGGCTCTATGAGAGACAAGAAAAAGGTAAATCAAGCTCATACACATCACCACCGCCATATGCACCAAAATCACTGAATCACTATCACAAACATTACCCATCCCACACATGAGCGCTATAGCGTCAGTGATGTATTTTTAATCATGTGTTCATTTTTTGTAGCACTGAAGTGGGTTGTTAGCTAGCATCTAGCCTTCTAGGGCCAGCTGAAATATACAACTTTTCTGACAGCAGGGAATAACAAGCCCTCCCCAAACTGCAGTTTGGTTCTGAGAGCTTTGGGCAGGTGTTCAAACATTGTCCTTGGCCTGAGGTTGCATGAGGACTGATTCCCCTGTCCTGCCAGGTCTCCTGTCCCAGTCAAGCTATGGCCTGAGGGTTACATGCTGCATATCTATCTCTTCAGACCAGCAGGTGGTATGGGAGGGTCTGGTACATAAGGTTACGTCTAGAGTTCATTTTCAAAGGCTATTGAACACTTGAGTAAACAAGACCTTTGCTAGGAAGTTTTAGCCGTCTTAAACAATGTACTTTGTTCATTTGTTGATTTTTGCACTTGTTGAATTTACTTTGTTAACCAACACACCTGTGTATTATGGCACCCAGAAGAGCTTCAGTAAGGTATGGCACTAAAGTGAATGGCTTACTTGCTTGTGATGATACACTTTGTTTTAGATCCAAAGCACTGATTGGATTCTCTTTAACTTAAATTCTAATGCATTAATGATACTGCATGATCATTACCTTCTTTAAGAGCGATGACTAATAAACAGGCTCATACGGAAATAGCTCACAACTGGGTTTTTATCCCCCAATTTATTTTATTATTCCCCTTTAAATAAAAATAAATAAAATACTTTAATATTTTATTTATATAAGTAATGAATTCCCATTTATTTCTGAGGCAGGTACAAACTATGGAAGATGAACATTTCCCTCATTGTGTAAATAAATGAACATTATATAAATTTAAATAATACAAGCTAAAAAGTTTACATACATAAATAAACTAAGGTTTTGTTTGTGCTCGATCCAAACTTCATGTTGATTCGTTTTACCTTCCCAATCAATGTGAATAATGTCAGTCATGAATCGATAATGAACTGTATTCTGATACATTGTTACATCCTTAATCATTAGGGATCGTATTTGAATAATCATTTTGAAATATGATATGGTTGGGTGTCCACTTACCTCAGTGGGCAGTGGTAACTCAGAGGTTAAAGTACAGGACTAGTAACTTAAATGTCAGTAGTTGAAGTCCCATTTATGACAGGTTGACACTGATGGGCCATTGAGCAAGGCCCTCAACCCTCAAGTCACTTGCAGTGTATACAGTCTCATTTGTAAGTCGCTTTGGATACAGATATCTTCTTAATGCTGAAAATAAAATGAAATTTAAATTAAATAATTCTTAAGCTTAGACATAAATACAGCAAGATCACCTGTTGGAAAGGCTTTCCATTCAAGGTCAAGAAGCTCTTCAATTAAACCCATTTAACAGCTGTCTTGTACACCTGTTAGAAATGTCCTAACCTCTAAAGGGGTGTCCACAAACCTTCAGCGTACAATCCCGTTTTGAGAAAGAGGTGCATTGGGTTTAATGAGCGGGCCTGGTACAGTTTTTTCACAAGTGACTCCAGCAGGGATTGTTATCGAAGGTCAACCCATACGGTGCTGAGAGGGAGAAAAAATAAAACAAGTGCTTTACGAAAGTACCATCGTCGTTTCACACGCCACTCGCACATCTGGATCGCCCAGGCGTCCCGTCGGAGAACAGCTGGGTGTCAGCGTATCGGATCTCAGCTCTGTGTGCATGTGCAGTACGTGTGTTTGTATGCTTCCATGTGGTCATATGTGGTGTGGGAGTGTGTGTGTGTGTGTGCTGAGATCTGCCCCTCACAGCTATCCCTGCAAGAGCGCTCAACACCAATGGTTGGTTTGAACCTCTCGTCTCTGAAATGTAAACATTCACATGCATGCTTGAGAGTGCCTGTTGAGGTAGATGGTAACTAAGGCTTGTGGGTAAAAAGCAAATAACCTCAGTGTCAATCTTTTCTGACCTTCATTTTTGTCTTTCGCTCTTTCCACACGAAGCGAGCTAGATTTAAGGTTATTCTTCTTGCACATTTGATTCGATTATTTTCCACTTGGGTTTCCTTGTCCTGTGTCAAATTGCAATTCTGGTTCACATTCTCCTACACAGACACCCGCAAATAAAAACCAATATTCCCCTGGCTTAAGTAAAACAAATGCTGACTGACACTGGGTTTTTTTATGGAATCCACAATGCCTTACCGCAGCCATTGCAGATAACACAACTCTAATATAAACAGACAAAATGGAATCATTTAACACAGCAAGGAAATGATTATTGTCTGTTATTGGCTTTCATTTACTGAATGTTTCTCATTATGTGTGTTTTGATATGTGCGGTCGTCTATAAAGATGTGCAATGTGCCATTTTTATTTACCACTTTCATCGAACGGTATGTGGTTGCCAAGCATACACCATGACATGAACATTAGCTAAGAAAATTTACACATACTGAAGCTTTCTACATTTACATTTTCTGCATTTAGCAGACACAATCATCCAGAACGACTTACAGAAGTGCTTCCATAGTAGACATTACCTTTCTCTGCTTGAAGTAGACAAGAATACAAATCTGCAGAATCCATGTTAGAGCCATTAACTTTAGGCTTCAACTGTGGCAATGTGATGTCATGTATCATGTGACATTGGTAAGATGGCAGGGTTGTGTGCCGAGCAGTGCACACTGCTTCAAATTTAGGACGTAATGTTTAAATATTGTTTTAAATAAGGCCTGGTCTGTCAAGTTCAGTGTGAAGGGACTTCAGTCATTAGTGCAGAGCCCTCACTGTCCACATTTTCGAAGCACTTCCATAGTAGACATTACATTTCACTAGTTTAAGTTTAAGAATGTAAATCTCCTGAAACCCTTTTAGAAGTTTTTATTTATTATTATTTATTCGCAGTAGGATCATTAGTATGTTTTCTAAAGTGGTGGGTCTTAATTTAGTCTTTTGAAGACAGCAAGAAACTCAGATGTTCAGACTGCTCATCTTGCTGGAGTCCTGGATGGTGGATCTAGGCAAGCAAGACTAGTGGCTTGGAAGTTGTGTGGTACAGAGCAGAGTTTTATTACACCTCAGAGGTAGCTAGGTTCTGGTCCATTTTTATCTTTGGTGGTTAAGCGCCATTGTTTTATACTTGATATATGCTGCTACAGGAAGTCCCTGCAAAGAATACAGCAATGGAGTGATGTGGCAGTGCTTATGTTGGATAAATAAAAAATAAAGGAGAGAAGCTGCATTTTGAATTAATTGCAATAGTTTAGAAATGGACATTGCAGGAATCCAAACATGAGACTACATAGTATCCAGTCTGGATCAGATGTAATGTAAGTTTGTTTATTTGTCTCACACTTACATAAAACACACCTTTATGTCGAGTAGACGTGGCATCTGGTGGCAGGATCATTTTCCACGACCACCCAAGGCTAGGCTTTCCACCGCCTGCACATCCATCCAGCTCTTATTTAAATACATCGTATGCAGCAGCACATGCTCTTAAAATGGAATCAGATATACTTCAATTCTCTATTCTGACTCTCCTTCGGAAGTGCGATGGAAATAGCCAATAATAAATTGAAGGAAGAAAATGCAGTACACACACATACTAATACAGATTGCAAATCTTGGTCTTAGCAAGAGCGTTGGGTTTGTGCACAGTTATAGTCTGCTCAAATATACATGGCTGCTCTTTTAAAGACAGTAATTAGCTTAGTAGTCAAAAGATTGTTAGTTGAAACCCCAAACTAACTCACTCACTCACCCACCCACCCACTCACTCACTCATTCACCCACCCACTCAGTTACTCACTTTATAATCTGCTCATATGAGAATCTGTGCCAGCACATATATCCCTTTTCATCCGACATGGTTACAGTTACATTCCACAAACAAAAAGAGGTTCGAGCTCACAAACTAGCATTCTTCTCTGGCACTGTATAATACTTGTTTTTTCAGCCTGAACCGTAACATCACCTGTGGGCGTGGAGAGGTTTCACTTTATGAGAGAAGCATCAAGACCACAGTTACGCCGTTTGCCATGTTTACCAGATTTATTTTTTTAAGTTCATTTTATTACATTTAATCCCATTTGCTGCTGATAATTTAGAGTGATGAAATGTGTGTTATGAAGCAGTAAAAGTGACCCCGGGAGAATGAAGGCTTATGTGAAACGTGATGATTGTACTAAAACATGAATTTCAGAAGTACAGAGTGATTATAAGCAGTAATACTGACAGAAATGTCATCATTCTGTCTCTGACTTTTACTTCATTCATCCATGTTGCACTTTTATTTCACATTATGCTTTTCAACTCTCCTGAGAGGCAGATTCAGGAACATGAACGGCAAACACACACATACAAACTCCAGATAAACACACATACACGTGTGTATTGGATCGGGTTTTATTGTAATTTCACATAAATGTTTGTTCGTGTTTTGTAACTTTAACATTTAACATTGCGTAAAGCGTTTATTTGCACCAAGGGTCGCAGTGAGAGCAAAGTGCACAATGCTTCTCACACACGGATGAACAAAAGAAAACAATAATGATGACAAACATGTTTATGTCTCATTATCACTAATAGACGCTATATGCCATCTGTAACAACAGCACAAATGCTTGGACAGAATATCCAACGTTCCGCCTTCACATCACATCACTACTCTTTACAGCCCACCAGTAATGATGCCGCCTGGTTCTCAAAAAATGGTAAAAACACACAGCGGTGACAACAAAACACCAAGGTTCGAAGGCACCTGAACCAAACCAGTTCAAGAACGGAAGTTCTAACGTTCCAACAGTGAGCTCAATGCTCACAGTAACACATGAACAGCGAGCCAATCCATTACATGGCAGATATACACCAAACATGGTGTTTGGCTATTTAATAGTTTATGTAGTTAACCTTGACTTCTTGCATGTAAACATTTGGACTGTGTAGACAGTGAGAGAACATGCACACAGAAATGACCCAGACCACTCCATCTGGAGCCCAAGACCTTTTTACTGTAAGGTGATCATGCTACCCACCAAGCCACCATGTAACATGATTCCTCAATCTTCTGGCTTGTGGGGTGGGGTGGGGGGGGAGACATCGTAGGCAACCTAAATTGTAAGAGGAACATATTAACAAAAAAGGTCTTTGCCGTCAGAATATATTATGTTGATTTATTGATGTGATGTTTCAAAGGACTACCAAGGTCTCCAGAGCTCTGCACTTCTAACAACATTGAAAGCCCATTAATTGTTGTGATTTTTAATTATTTTGGATGGATATATCTCACTGTGTAAATGCTGATTTGCTCTTCTTTAAGCTTTAGCTCAACTACCGCTGCTTTGGTATTCAGCATGATGTCTTTCCACTAAAGTAGAGCAGGTTTGTGTAAAGCGTAATCTCTCACCCTTCGACTTTTGTAAGATTTGACAGTTTCTCATTGCAAACATAAAAAATAAATCTGGAAACCAGCTGCACACATAAATTCCATTTTCTTCTTTACTTAGCTAGGTTCAAAAATGCTTAAATAAACTAGACCCAAGAAAACTTCAGTTTATCAGCTGTCAGTTTGAACTTTTGAACAGTTTGAACATTATTTAAATCAGATCCTGCATCAGTGAATTTTTAAACCTGTCCCACATTTCCGTATCAAACAAAGAAAAAGTATGTTGCTTTTTTCTGTATTTATAAAAAAAGATTCATTTACAGATCATTGATTGATCCATTTTATGTGAATTGTATCACAATAATATACTAGTGTATGCCCCCTTGTGTTTACATGCATTCCTGACAACATTTGGATGCTGTTCTGAATCAGGGCATCAGTGAGCATCCCAAAAGTTTTTCATTGGATTATGTCAAAGGATTGTTATCCAAGATCTGCCTTTTACTGAACCTTGGGCTCACTGCACCAGTGTCAGGTCTTACAATGACAAGGTCTGATCATTTAATTCTGGTACCTAACAGCAGTCAGGGTACTGTTTGCTATCACATGGAGGTTTGTATGGCCCTCCAAGGACTATCACTGTTAAACCGGTCATGCTGCAACTTCAGTAATTTGTTTACTAAAAACCATTGATAGATATATCTCACTCTTTTAATCCTCCAAACTATATAAAGCTCACAAGTAGGGCTGAAACGATTACTTAAGTAAATCAATTACAAAAAATCCTCAATTTTTCCCCCCAAGGAATCGTTTAATCCATACAACTATATAAAGCCCGTGCTGTTTCACTTTTGCACTACACACTGTTGTCAGTAAATTCAATAAATACTATGTTCACTGCACACTCGCCCATCACACCTACTGTTCAGTAAGAAAGTGTGATATTGGACAGAACCATGATCTCATTGCGCAGACCACAAAATGAAAACGGAGCAATAAAAACATTAAAGGTTTATGATTCCTGAGCTGTAGCTGAAACTTTTAGTTTAAAGGTTGCTCAAGTTTGA
>JAYDZF010000034.1:13751856-13764627 GCA_034509105.1 Microcambeva barbata | reverse complement strand
CCATTTAAAGATTTTCATGTAATGATGACAATTGTCTCATCTTTTAATTTCTGTTTTGTCTTGGCTTTATAACAGCACAACACTGCCTGTGATCATAAGCCTTAATGATTATATGTAAACATATGTTTAAATCTGAGGACAATAATAGCTAATATTTCTTTCAAATTTTGAACTGAGCCACTTTTGTGTATCGGACCGCCACACCTGAAGATCAAACTCAGTGTGAGGTGACAGTGCTACCTGCTTAGCACCCATGCCATGCCAAGTTCCTGTAAGTACTATAATTTCACACTAAGCTGAATTCAAATCTTAAGCAGAAAAACTCCATGCACGGTACTCTACACACTGCACTATACTAACACAAATGCAGTCAGGTTGTTATTCTAATATACCTGCAGACACACCTCGTAACTAAAACTGAAAAGAAGAATAACCAAATTTGTTTTAAATAGCTTTTGCTGCGAGCTATATAATACCTGCCCTGATTTTTAAAAAGTACATTAAAATCACATTTATGTATAGTAAGGAAAATACCCTCCCACTTAGAAATCATGGAGGGGTCTGAAATTTTCATCTTAGGTGCATGTCCATTGTGAGACATAATCTAAAAAAAAATTTTTTCATAATTTGTGTTACTACTGCAAATGAGTATTTGCACACCTGTGAAAATCAATGTTAATATTTGGTACTGGAGCCTTTGTTTGCAATTACAGAGGTCAAATATTTCCTGTAGTTTTTCACCAGGTTTGCACACACTGCAGCAGAGATTTTGGCCCATTCCTCCACACAGATCTTCTCCAGATCAGCCAGGTGTCTGGGCTGTCACTGAGAAACACTGAGTTTGAGCTCCCTCCAAAGATTTTCTATAGGATTTAGAGCATCACAAATGTAGTGATGTCAGTGGGTCACAGGCTTGATGCAGTTATTACAAGCAAAGGCTTTGCAACTAAATATGCACTATCTTATTGACGACAATCTATTTTAAGTTTATGTTTCTATATATATTTTTGGATGGGTTCAGACAAAATGAGCCATTTTCTGAACTTTGTTTTAAATCCAGATGGAAATACCTGGAAATAAAAGTGGAAATGTTGATCTGATACCTCATATGCATCTTTTAATCAATTTAAATGCTTTAGTCTACTCGTAAAATAGAGACAGAAGGGGGTGGGTTGTTGGCCTCACTGTTCCAATACTTTTGAAGGGTAGTGTATATTATTTCAGTGTTGTATTCATAAAAAATAAAATACTTGCATTATTTGGATTATTAGTCTTCAATTTTAAGTCATCTATAAATAAATGCTCTGAAAGACAATTATTGTATATGAAATTTGGGAATAATGTAAATAAGAAAATGACAATGTCCCGCATTATGATTAGAAAATCTGATGCAGAGATTGTGAACAAAATGCAAAAAATCACTGTGACTTCATTTACAATTTATTGTACTTTAACATAGGCAACAAATAAGTATTATTTAACCGTCACCTTTAACAAATAAGACTGTCACCTTATCAACTCAGTGCTACAAGTATTGGGATCAATTTAACTACTGAGGGTGAATTCAGAGCAAATACACGTGGACTGTCAGTAAAGGTCAACATTTGTTCAGGTTATATAAATATGAAATAATAAAATTCAAGCACCATCATTTACAACCGGTTTCTTCCTAGCAGACATTGAGAGTGGATTTAGTTCAAATATAAGACCACAAAAGGAGCTGTAGTTTGCAGTTATCATTAAACCACAAGAGATTTATTTCTCAGCTCAAGTATACACAAGCAGGCATCATATGACCCGACAGGTGAAGGAGAATATCTCTCAATCACACCAACTGTTAGAACATTTTATCTTTAAAGCTGATGCCTTAGAAGCAGAAATAATGAGCGAGCATAAAGATTTGTGCAAGTTTAACAAGGGTCAAATTGTGATGGCTAGACACCTGGGTAAGAGCATCTACAAAACTGCAGCTCTTGTGGTACACCGACCAAGGATCAGTATTGTATCAAAGTCTGGCCTGTGTCTCTGATCCAACAGATGAACTAATGTAGCTCAAACTGCTGAAGAACTTAAATGCTGGTACTCAGAATACACCACACATCACAGTTTGTTGTGTATAGAGTATGATATTAAAAAGGTAGTCATGATGTTACGCCAGATCAATGTATATGAGACTTTGATCCACAACTCAGTTTCTCTGTTCGAGTAAAGATGGGACTTTATGATTGAAGACTAAACACAATACACAAAATATACACAAACTGCTTGAACCAATGATTTATTACAAAAAGGCCAGACAAAAAATCATATCGTTTTGTAATGGCAACCAAACACAAGAACATACACCTCTGTATCAGATGTAGGTCCACCGTTTCAGAAGATGAAATAACAGCGATTGAACATAAGGTAATGATATGGATATGACCCCAAATAGCAAACAAACTGTTTGCTGCAAAAGAAAGATGAGAAGCAAATAAACACAATCAACTAGGGCAACGTGACCGTCGGTTTCAAGGAAAACAATGGAACAATTTTAAGAACATTTAAACCAGGAGAAAAAAAATAGTAGCAATTTTTATTAATTCAATTTTTTTCCCATAACGAAAACCAATCTGAGGGTTTCATCTGTGTGCATTTTGTGCTTAACACAGAACACATTTACACTGGGTTTATTAACTGGTAAAAGTCTGCTTCACTACTGCACTGCAACAGTCAGGATGAGATGAAACACAAGACTGCTGAACAACAGATCTTTTCAAGTGCAGTCACTTCCAATAAATTTAGTAGTAAATGTTATGGATCTTGTAGAACTCTGTAAATAAACCTTTAAATGAAAACTATGAAAAAGGCTGGGTAAAAAGTAGTATTGGCATTCTAAACTTGAATCTGTCAAGGCCCATTGCATTTCAATCAGAGTTCCTACGTGTGTAGTGCTATGGTTACTCTTGTAGATTTTTGCTGTCATAGTGCAATGCCTTTTGAACCGTGAAACCTGATCGCTCATTAAATTATTTATGTTAAACAAATCATTCAGACTAGCTAGATTTTAAAAAATCATTCATTTTTGTCGTTTTTACACATATACACATATTTAAAATGTTTACATTTTGGTGAGTATATAATCTCAATATATGTCATGCACACACACACACGCTAATGGGTATCAAGTCACCATTACTAAATGCATTCATGTTAATCGTAGCTCTGCAATTTGCTGTTCTCCATAAACCCGGAGAGAGTTCAGATTTTAACAAACGGACAAGCAAACTTTTAAAACTTTTTGCTCTTTAATTAAGAAATAATGATGAACGGTACTGGAGAACAATGCCTGGTGCACACTACATGACACTTGAAAACACACTTTGTCAAAATTTTACATCTATGGCAAATCGAACAAGAGATGTTTGTGTCTGAATAATAAATTTGTTCCAGAAACGTGAGAAAATATTGATAAAATAGAGGGATTAGAAAGATCACACATTCAAAGACGAGCAAGAACGTGCCGCCTGCAGAGAAGTCGAAATTAAACCGACACAGATGTTACATTTTAGAATAAAACTTTTACTTTAGTATTCACACCCACTGTATTATGAGGACCGGGAAGATCGTGCTGCTGCCAACAAACCGAGGTGCTGCATCTCAAACTTACTATGTTCAAATATATTATTAATAGTGTAATACAGTTTATCCAAAAAACGACATTAAAAGTATGAGGTTTGTGACAGAGCAGCATATGTAGTAGCAACACCAACCCAGTGTTGCTGGTTTAGCTTAATCCATTTAATTGTACCAATGACATTACAGATTCTATTCAGGTCTAAATTTGGGGCTTTGATCAAGACATGTAATCCACTCTTCATGTTTAGTCCTTTATTCTCTGTGGAATTCGGCTCTTGCATAGTAACTGGTTGTTGCTTACCACTGCGCCTGTATCTAACCATTAAGGTTGTGGCTGTTTTGCTTACTCGCTTACACCACATGAGCAATCAAAATGGGCATATGCAGATGCTTAAAAAACCTTGCTGAAATCACATAGTGTGCACTAGGCATGAATGATTCGGAAAGACCAGAACCAAAGGAGAGGGAAAAAACGCCGTCTTTAAAACCTCAACCAAGAAACTTACTGTGTGTGTCGATTTGATAAAAAGTAACCTGAGCATGTGAGAAGAGACATGGTGGTTACATTTGTTCGACTTAGTGGAAGGTAGAGAAGATGGGAGGAGCTACATCCAAAATGTTCAATGTAGGATTTTCTCTTGGTGAAGGAAATGCGGGACATCAAACTGAACATCAAAATCTTCTGGGGACACAAATTTTACAGCTAATATAAACATCGAGTTCAATCTCTTTTTTTTGTATTTTCTCTTTAATGGGGACACCTCTTTTGCCCAAAAACGTTCAATATTAAGTACTCCATATGGTTTTCAGGTGTATTTAGTGCAAGCAGACAAAATACCTGCATAGTCAATTTTTGTTATGGATGACTACAAATACGGGATAGACATAAATAACAGTACAAAATGAAAGAAATTACCCTGGCATTAAATTAAATGTGACCAAAAAAAGGGAATGTCAAAAAAATGTACAATTCTTTTTACACTTTACACAACCAGAGATAAATTCTCTAGCGATACACCTCTAAAAAAGAAATCGAACAAAATGAGCCTTATAGCTGACAGCACTGCCAGTGAAAACATACCCACTTCACAAAATAAGCAATGCCAAATGTATGTTCTTTAACCAAAAGAAGACAAACAATGGGATCAAAATAAAGAAAAGGAAGGAAAAACAAAACCAAAACACACATGTGAATGGACTTCTACGTCGGCTGTGCTAGGACAGTTCTGGAATGTAGGAGTCTCTCATTCGTACTCAAACTCCAGAGGTGCGCTCTCGTCCAGCAACTGGTTGTGTTTATTTTGTTTGCCCGTCTGCTTTACTCCCATGTGGACTTTCTTGTGGCGTGAGAAGCTGGACGAGTGAACGAAGGTCTTGCCGCAGTGCTGGCACTCGTAGAGCTTGCCCGATGCGTGTGTCTGCTGATGCTGCTTTAGGTTGGACAAGCGCACGAATGACTTTCTGCAGACGTTGCAGGTGTAGCACCGGTTGCCTTCGAGCATCTGCTCGTGCGCCTGCTCTTGGGCCTGCTCGTGGTTGGCGAGGCTGGTGTTGAAGCCGGGATACGGCTGCTCGTCCATGGCCAGCTTGAGCCTCTTCTTGCCTCGTTTGCCTCGCTTGTTCTTCTTACACAGAGTGTAGTAGTTGGGCTTGTCACGTGAGCAGAGCTTTAGGCGGATCTTGAGGTCAGAGGATTTATCCAAAGCATCTCTGCCCTGCGCGTAAGAGTTTAGCAGCTGGCGTACGTGCGATACTTGGTGCTTGGAGAGGCCGGTGGATGTGCTGAACACCATATCACACTGCGTGCACTGGTACTGCTTCTCTGGCACCAGTTTGTTAACCATTTGCTGCCCCTTCTTCTTCTTTTTCTTCTTCAAGCCACGACCGGTTGGACGGCTCTGTTGTGGGATGGCGGGCAGCGGCTTGGGCAGCGGGTACTGGGGCTTGACATTTTTGTCCAGGCCTCGTTTGTGGATCAGCCGATGACGCGACAAGCTCGAGCTGTGGTTGAACGACTTGCCACATGCGTTGCACGTGTGCAGTCTCTTGACTTTGTGGCACTTCTTGTGGATCGCCAGAAGCCGCTTGCCGTTGCACCTTACTCCGCACAGGTTGCACTGCAGGGGTTTTTTGCAGTCTTCGGATTTGCTGATTGCCTTCGCATTAAAAGAGGAGGTAAAGGCCAGTCTCTCGCCTGCAGAGTGCATATGTAAATGGCGTGCCAGACTGGACGAGTGACTGTAGCTCTTACCACACAGGTGACAGTTGTACACCCTTTTTGAATGGGAGCCTTCCATTTCCCAATCAACATCAGAGCCTACATCCTCAATCTCCTCCTCGACCAACTGGCTGCTCTCGAGTTCTATGTGCTGTTCTATATCCGACTCGCTTCCTACCTCCTCCTCTTGTGAGGCAATCAGACTTGGTTCCGTATCTTCACATTCTGTGTACACAGCCTCATATGGAGCGAAGAACCTTTCCTCTGAATCTGTTCTCACCAGCTGGTCAGTGACCAAGCAAATGTTCTCGTCAGACTCCTTTTTTACACAGGACAGGGTAAATTTGGAGCCAACTTCAGCCCACTTGACTACATACTCGATGGGCTGGGTATCTAGTTCCACTGTGATGAAGTCCGCGCCAAGAACATCTGCTTCAGACAGAGTCAGTTCGGTTTCCACCTCCTCCATCACGTCGACTCGTCTGAGCTTAAAATCTGGTTGAGGCAAATGTTGCAAGTCTTGCTGTCAGAGCATCAATTCACACTTTAATCCCTGGAAAATGGGAAAAACAAGTCAATTAATTATTACCAATTGTAGAGTAAAAATGGAGAACATTTAACATCAGTGATAGTAGCAGAAGTATAAACATCCATTTTGTTTAAAATGACCGTATATATTATTTGACATTGTGGTTTCAGTTGTTCTGTTTGTTTGTTTTTTTGTTGTTCTTTCCATTTTACATCCCAATTTTGGATGTGTTCATTTTCCCTGGTTTTATACAACACTCACACCCAAGTCAACACAACCCTTGTACAATGCCAGGTTTTTGTGAAACTCTGTTTACATGTAACGTGCTTTTCTTTTAGGGGTGCTTGAAAACCTACAGTGGTTACTTGAACATTGTTAAAGCTTTATTTCAGTAGGATCTTTTAGAATGAAAGTCTTTCCTCCTTTAAGAAAGGAAAATGCTAAAATTATCAGACTGTAAGGGCATCTCCTAGCCTTCACACCACAGATAATGAACTGAATTTAGATATGTGCTCAGACTAGGTCATCCAAACATTTTACATTTCAGCATTTATTGGAACCCTTTGTGGACCGCAACTTACATTATAGTTACAGTACAGTCTGAGCATTTGAAAATCAAGATCAACATCAGCGATCTGGCAGTGGTGGGGCTTGCACCAGCAACATTTGAGCTTCAGGTGAAGCCAATCTTGCCTTGGATCATTTTCATGCTGAAGGCTGAATCTTCATCTTTTTGCAGACACCTGGTGGTTGTGACTAAATTGGCCTAAATTTGGGATTCTTTAAAATTCCTTCCACATGGACTAAAGCTCCAGTTCGAGTTTTGAAAACAAACAGTGCATTAGCCTCCGACCAGCATGCATCACTGTGGTTTGATTTGGTGATGTGCAGTGCTGTTTTTGGCAAATGTTGCAATGCATTGATGGTTTTTTATAAGCACTTCCGTCTTAAACACCTCTACCCCACTGCCAAGACAGTTTGGCATCACATAGTACACAACCAGTGCCAGAAACATCTGTATTTGCTATGATGTAGTAGTAAGCCTCTTGCTATCCTCCCAGACCAGTTTTATCATTTAAATTTTGTAGGGTTGTCCAATTCCTACGTCATGCCATATTAAAAACTTTTGGTACTCGTCTGATACCTTTCAACACTGAGCTCCCTTTGATATGGTCCAAATTATTTACAGCGCTTTGGATGGAAGATGCAACTATGTCATTAAAATGAAAATTCTACTAGGGCTTGTCTTTATACTGGGTTAATAAGTTACTACATTTGTTGGCAAGTGTCACCCAGTGCTATTTAATGTGGAAGGTTAATTCATCTAAAATGTGCAAAAAATGACTTTTCAATGTTTCTTGTATTTATTTTTCCCCTTCAAATTTCAGTTTGTGTTTACATTGAATGTCACAACTATAAAATAGAATAGAAAGTCTTTATTTGTCATTACATATATACAGTTGTACAGAACAACGAAATTCTTTCTTCGCATATCCCAGCTTGTTTGGAAGTCGGGATCAGTGCGCAGGGTCAGCCATCGTACAGCGCCCCTGGAGCAGACAGGGTTAAAGGTCTCGCTCAAGGACCCAACCGTGGCTGCAGAGCAGAGCCTGGATTTATAGGACACATAAAGGGGGAAATGAATCTTAATTTATTTTGGGCTTATGTTTTATTACAAAAACATGGCATTCAAGTCTGCGTATATAGACTTTTTATAGCCACTGCATACTTTCCCCCATTTTTATTATAAGATGTAAATAATTTGCCAATTAAAAATATTCAGCCAATGGTATTTAAAGCGCTAACATTATCGTTTACCTGCCATTTCTAACAGTAATGCTAGGGAAAACATACAAATATCTAGCTGGAACCGTGTGCTGTATATCATCTTTATATCATCTACACGTTTTCTGACTGACCTAAACACACCACTAAAAGGAATATTTGACATTTGCAGTACATGTACTGTGGATTGAAGTGATGTTGTCCAGTACTTGTACAAATTAGGCAACTCATGAAATTTGTAATTTAAAAAAAGTAGAACCCAAATCAGAAGCTTCACTCTGACATGGGAGCAAATTTGTCTTGTATTTCATAAACTATTTAAAGTAATAACTGGCCTTATGTTTGAGTGTTTGTAAAAACATATTTTGACAGGCTATAATTAAATTATTCTTATTATATCCAAGTTCATCACTAAATCACTGTTTCCTTTGATGACCATGCAATCATCCAAACTCTTTTACTCCAAAAATGATGGGTTGACGAATCGAACCAATCGCACTGATATGGATGTTTAAGGTGTTTGTATGGCTCCGAAAGGTTTATTTATTTCGCCTCAAGGAAGATTTTAAGCTGGATGTGAAGTTACCAGCCACCTTATCAGGTTCACTGGCCTTGTACAACCACTGCCTGTTTTGTCAACTACACTTAGCATGTAGATGCGGACTGGTGTGTAAATACTTGATTGTAGCTCATTTGTTGTTGCATACACTGTCACGGCTACATGTCAACTCCATCTGACCAAATATAGTTAGGGTGGCAGTTTAAGGACTGCACTGAGTAGGTAAGGCAGGGTAAAAGCAACCATATTCTATAGACTGCTTTTGCACTGAATAATCATGGACTGCTAAGTTAATGGAACTATACAAATGTACATCATTTGTAAGTCGCTCTGGATAAGAGCGTCTGCTAAATGCCATAAATGTAAAATGTAAATAAATGATTGATTTCTGGTCTCGCCTTGAATGACACTAACAGTTGTATTATCAGTCCAGTTTTCTCTGGCTAAATGTAATACTACCCCAAGCAGCCATTGAATAAACACATCGAGATTAGGTGATTCACAAGGATGGTAAAGGTCTTGAACAACATTAGCAGAACACTAACCTGACAGATTTCTGTTTGAGGGCTTATGTAGTTAATGTTACAAAATAAAGAATTAAAGCCTTTTTCTGTCATCAAACGTCCTAGTAACATCTCTACGTTTAGATACAACCATAAGATGATGTTCCGTACACATCGTAAGCGTGATTGATGTTCTGTGTAGTGAACTATATCTATTACGAGTGTGCGGAACACCGTGTTCTTGTTCTAGTCTTAAAAATCTTAGCATAGGTGTTTTGAGCGGAACGAACTTGAGAGGTCCGACTCATACAATATAGTTCAAACGAACAAAAAGCAATCGTTAAGAGACTACAACGCGGTTATCCTTATATATAAAACAGTACATACATTATTGAGGTAAAGCACGGAGGTCACATTTATATAGTACCGAAACAAAGCGAAAGCGCCTAAACAAGCCCGACGTTATTTCCTCATTGCGTGAGGTACCAAACCCTACTTCCACCCAATGCAGCCTCAGAAACACTCAAATAAGGGTTGAACCTACCGCCGGGTGATTGATTTAGTGAGCTCACCATGGTTTCGTAGAAAATATAACGCGAGTTGTCAGGAGCGAGCGTTAGTACAGGCGAATAAGCAAACAAAGCAGTGCACTGCCATACAGGAAATACAACAGAGGGAAGCCAGTGGGCGCGCTGCATTCTGGGTAGTGCGGATTAAAAGGGCTGTAGGCGACGCAACTGTCACTTATAGTGTTATCGCTTTGATTCGTATACATGCAAATCGTTTTGGAAGACATGACGGCAGCGATCGAAATGATCTTTAAATGATCACACTGACCTGGTGGAAGGAAACAGATCCTGTGTCAAAGCACATCATTGAGGCCTGGACTGAGTCGGCCCGCCATAACCTGCGCTCATCCTTTCGGCCTCAAGATATCGATTCTAATCACCCATCCGATGCACATACGTCTACGTACATACACCGATGATAAATACGTGTTAGCTTGATGTTAATCGCGGTAGTACAGGCTGTACTGAGGACCCGGGTAGCACTGCTCGTCTCACTGCTCGTCTTCGCTGCTCGTGCATGCGCACATCGAGGGACAGCCGTAACCAATAACGTGAGATCACAGTATTCCGTACAACTATCACCACCATTACAGTAGTGCTCTACACTGTTCAAACAAGAATCACTCTTGATTAAGTACCTAACGCTTCTACAGTTGTAGACACAGACACAAATATATGTATAAAATTGTTTTTATAAGTAAAAAGGCGAAAGGAGTTTTGTGGCTTGTGTTAACAGCACGTTAATCCGTACGGTCTGTGGATACTAGATTATTTTAAATGTGCTTATCGAGACTGAACAAATGAATGGTTGAAATAAAGATGCTGCAAAGAAGAGCAAGCATCCCCACGAAGAGCAAATAATACAAACAAATCAGTCGAAGCACCATGGTATCGAGTTACTTCCTTCTGTCTTCAGGTTCATACGCCCTGTATATGTGGATTGTGTTTTATTTACGCATTTTTCTGTCTTAAGCGAGTTAGTCCTTAAGGAAACAAGACTCACCGAGATACAGACAGAACCGCCCTACAGAAAGACATCAGAATAAGACCCAGTCATACGGCGGCTGCTTGTTGTTTAATGTACTATTTATGTATCACAGAAATACACACGATGATGAGAATTTACCACAGGAATTGGAAACCAGTCGTTACACGTAAATGCGACAGGACCAGACTGTACTAGTAACTGTACGACATGGAATATACTATTCGTAAACACGGCATTGTTTTCATGTAAAGTTAAACTATAGAGGACTCGAATGTAATGTCATTACCGAACATATGTGTGGAAAAATTCCGATTTGGGTCGTCGCGGGTATCTGATTGCACCGTCTGCCGCACCTCTGCCAGATCATAACCGATGTCGTCACGACTGTCAAGTTCGAACCCGGTGTTTTTTTGGTGGATTATCGCTGATTTATAAATTACTCGAGCAAGTAGTAGCACAGGCAAACACAATAGTAAAAACAGTCCGCTTTGAATTTAGAAGTTTGGCCAGAAAATAGACAAAGCTGTCGCAAAACTGTCGCAAACGCAACCGTTAACGTCTCTTGATAGTTCTCTTGAAACAATTATAGTTGGCTGAAATTTTTCAGATCGGAGCATGATGTGTTTTATTTTCAGATATTGTAGCCTATTTCATGTTGTCAAGCAGGCTGTGTTTAAGTTATTTCTTGAGTCTACAGGTCTGGCAGTAATCAGGCCTGGGTGTGGATAGTGAAATTCAACCCAGCTTTCCCAGAATTGTGGTTAAATTACTTTTTCATTTAAACCGTTTTTTTTTAAATATTAACTAAATAGTTCCCAGTCAAGTAAACATTATTTCTTTTTAAAATAATACCCTGAAACCTAAAATAATTCTGAGATCTTTCCTTTGAAAATCTAGTTACAGTTTGCATTCTTTTTGTGAGTTGAATGTGTGTTATTTTTTATGTATCTGGACCCCTTGATTTAAAATTAGATGCGGCTGCACAGGAAAGAAACATCTGTTTTAAAATGAGCACTTTGTACTTAGTGGTAAATATTTTTTGGATTAAATATAAGAAATCACAAATGCGGTCACTACCTTCTTTACAGTGAAGCTATAAATGTTCACATCAAATTACAGATAACCAGAATTACAGAATTGGTGCTGTCAAACTGACCCTAATTATATGTAATTTTGTATTTTGACTCATTCATTTTGAATTACTGAGACAGTTTGAAAAGTAATATGATATCAATTTAAGATAGGAAATTAGAAAGAGGCACAAACTTATAAGGGCTTATAAAGACAAATACATATTTCCTAACAGAAACGGTCAATTGGTCTACTCAATCAAATTAAACAAAATGCATGAAACACAATGGCAGCATCATAACTCTCAGCTTTAAGCATTAGAAGATGAAATAAAAGCAAGCAGGGTGCACTTTTTGTATACCGAAGCAAACAATATAAGGCTTTTGAAGGCTTTTCAAGGGTTTTGCTTTGTCATTATTGGCAATTAAGTGTGTGTGTGTGTGTGTGTGTGTGTGTGTGTGTGTGTAACCCAGATCACATGACCCGTGTGTGTGTGTGAGGTGTGTGTGTTATGTATTGAGAGGTGTGTGTGTGTGTGTATCCCAGATCACCTGACCACTGTGTGAGGTGTTTGTGTGTGTGTGTAACCCAGATCACATGACCCGTGTGTGTGTGTGTGTGTGTCTGTGTTATGTATTTTGAGGTGTGTGTGTGTGTAACCCAGATCACATGACCAGTGTGTGTGTGTGTTATATATTGTGAGGTGTGTGTGTAACCCAGATCACTTGACCAGTGTGTGTGTGTTATGTATTCTGAGGTGTGTGTGTGTGTGTGTGTAACCCAGATCACATGACCAGTGTGTGTGTGTGTTATATATTGTGAGGTGTGTGTGTAACCCAGATCACATGACCCGTGTGTGTGTGTGTGTGTGTGTGTGTGTGAGTTCAGTGACCTTGACGTCGACGCCCGGGCCCCTTCGCCGTCACTCGGG
>JAYDZF010000034.1:13462289-13473368 GCA_034509105.1 Microcambeva barbata | reverse complement strand
AAGAGCTGGGATAGGCTCCAGCACCCCTCCCCGACCCTAATTAGGATAAAGGGAAAGATAATGAATGAATGAATGAACAACACCACTAAATAATATGTACTATTTTGTGTACTTCATTATGAAACAGTGGAAGCACCAAATACACGTGAAAAAGTGAATGTTCAGTTAAGCTTCAGTTTTACTAAGAAGTTTCTTATTATATAATTCCGATTGTTTCAAGTATTTGGTATAATTAGACTGCTTTTAATAAGGTGATTTTTTTAATAATTAAGTATTCAAAATGCCTTTAACCATTGCAGCCTAAGCTAAAAGAGAAATCTTAAGTAACTTTTTGTGGGTAGCTAAGAAATGTTATACTGTCATTTGGTTTATAACTAGTATATAGTAAAATGTTTACTTTGCTTTACATGAGCACTGGTTTGGAAACACCTCTGCTCCAAAACTTGCTTACGAATTGAATGAAGAATTGTTGCACTCTTCCACATTAGAAAATATTTGACTAAAATGAAGATAGTGTAAACATTTTACCTCAGTTTTATGTGATGGTAATTTAAAAAGCCCTATTACTATGTCATTAACAGTTTGAATAATTGAAGAGGCCCACTCTTTCACTGCTGACTAAACAGATAATATATGTGACCTCTACAAATATGACCATCCCTGTTCCATCCCTAAAATAGGCAGTATCATTTTTCATGAACTATGCCTATTTCACTCTATAACAATGGCAACTTTCCAACAATAACAGTCCGAATTCTCAGATAGGATGTTATACTATGGAAGATAAACCGGTTTGCTTCCCTTTACCTGGCCAATACCCCCTGCAACTCTTCCTCTGCCCCAATGCCTCTGCCCTTGGTTTTCCTGTGGTCAAATCAAGCAGGATGGGGAAGTGTGGTGTGGCCAGTGTCCATGGTGTAGCTCAGCTCTGACCTGTCTCACTGCTGACTCTGGGTTCTCTTTGCTCTCAGTCACCCGTTCATGAACATGTGCTTCCTGTTGTTGCAAAGCTGCCCTTTTTTCCATTCAGTGGTGGAACCTTTGTTAACCGGCACTCTGGGAAAACTTTATAATTTGGCGTGTTTAACATAGGTTATGTAGGTTGTTCTGGAACCAATGCTGTCAGGCCACAAGAAGAAAAAGACTCTCAGAGAAAAAAAAATTCAGATTCTTAATATTGTCCCCCATTGTGTTGTATAATAAGCTTATTGTTTATTGTATATGCTGTATACTCTTGTGCATTTACATATGGCATTTTAGAAAATGTAAAAAAGGTTTACTTTCATGTAAGTAAATATGGAGGATTATGTAGGAATGTGGTGAATGGGGTGGCATGGTGCCTAAGAAGATCCTGTGTTTGTCCCAGTATGATTTTCAAGGTCCTTTTTGTGTGTTTGCTTGAATGCTTTCACAATGTCTGTATTGTTTTACTCCAGGTTTTCTGGTATCCAAATAAAAACATCAAAAAACAAAAGCAAGATGAGTATATATGTTTAATCCTAGCCTCCAATCAGTCTGATATATACTTTATGAAAATATGGCTCCAGGAAGCCATGGGCAAATTAATGCTGGTAAAAGTGGATCCTGGAATTCAAGTGCATTTTACATAGATTGTTAATTTATATATTTCTTGTAACAACTACTTAAACAAGGTTGCAAACCAAATACACCCACCTGTGACAATGATATTCACTAAAAGCAGTGGCCTCTTTTAGCAGGATAATGCACACTGCAAGATACACCCAAGATTCCATGGGTGAGTTCTGGAGCCTGTCCCAGCTTTTCAATGGGCAAAAAGCACACATAAACACCTTGGCCAGTGGTACACATACATACTCACACGCATACACACACCCATTCATCTATAGGGAAATTCAGTGTCTATATAGTAAAATGGCATTTCAGTATGTCTGATGTCCCACAGAAGTTCCTGGAACCCGGAAGAGTTTTGTATGATCTTTCCATTCCCTCATGGGTTATGTACTAGTACTCAGGTTTCTACCCACCACCCAAAAACATACAAAAGGTAAACTGGCTGCTACACAAGACGTTCAGTATTTAGTGTACAGTGTTTTATTGGTTTTAGGTTTTAGACACACTATGCAGATGCACAGGCGTGCGTGTTTTGCACCATTAAATGTTGACCGCATTGCTCTCTTCATCTGGAAAAATTCCCAAAAGGAATTCTTTCTCATTGTTTTTAAACAGACACAGTCTATTTTTGTTACTGACAAGCCTATTAAGCCTTAATTAGAGCATTTGTATAAAAACAGCATTAAGCCCTTATATCAACTGGGCTATGTTGCTCATGTCTTTGGTGTCAAACTTCAATAATGGTGTTACTTTTAAGGTTTAATTGGAACAACATGCATAACCACACAGTATTCCGGGAGCGTTTGTACGTCCTGCGGCCTGGCATTGCGTGAATGTTTTCCATCAGGGATTGTGCTAATTTATGGTGTGGTTAAAAACTGAAAGCTCAGCATTTTGTTGCCCCCCCCCCCCCAAGCTTACTCCACCAACCCCCCCATCTCTTCACCCCATCCTGACACAGCACTTTGCCGCCTTTGCTCCACAGCCGCTCTGTGACATCACAGCACATATCTTGGTAAACATTCCCCAGCATGATGAGTTTCAGATGGGTTAACAGCTTCCATATGGGGTTTATGTCCCTTACTCCCACTCTGAGACTCAGTGGAGGAGGAGAAGGGGGAGGAACGGGGGATGATTGCCAAGGGAACAAGAGAAGCCTGGCAGCCGGTCGACTTGAAGGAAATGCTTTCTCCTATTTCTCTCTTATTCTTCCAGTAATGCTGCTCTCCACAGAGCTGTTGTGTGATGTGAGAGGATCTGTCTGGTTTTGTCTTTTATCACTGGGATAGTTATCTTGTACTCTCTCTATCATTCTTCCCTTTCAGGAAGCAGAGGCATTAGTGTTTTTCAGTGCAGCACTGCTGCGATCAGTCCAGTGGCAACAGGTTTGACTTGGCAGCCATCCAGCCAGCCGACTGTTGCAGCCTGGGAACATCCTGTCTGCCTTACAAGTGTACAAAAGCAATACACACATCTGTAAACAAACAAACATGAACTGAAGATGTCCACTTGTCTACATACAAGACACACAGAAACACAAACACAAGTTATGTTCTCTTTGGAAATTTTTGCAATATTTGATTTTCTGGCATGAACTGATCTTTATTCCATTTTAATCAACAAATAAGTTATGTCTAAACTAGTCCATTTTTTCTTTTAGGAAGAAGAAATGTTATTTAGCAGTTGGTCTTGTGCAAAGCCCATTGACTTTGGATGGACAAGCTCTCTTTAGATACACCAGCATCTTGCTATAATGGGTTATGTCTTGACTTTACTATTCTAAAACATGATTTTTGCATGTGCTCCTTTCAAAATACTTTACAGATGAGTTTAAATATTTCCCTCCATCACATGCAATCTTCATCAAATAAAGGACACAGACTGCTCCACATGGGAACTGAACCAGGGCATTCTTGTTTTCAAGCTTTGTGTATTTACAGAAAATATATCAATGTTGTTTGTTTGTTCTATTATTATTTCTGACAACGGCATTAACTTGGCCTGCGCATTGCAAACAAGACAATTCTAGTCATTACGTTCTGTCAAATATTTAACCTTCTAAAAGCCCTGTGAATGCAGCAGAAGACATCCTTTTAAATGTATCTGTAAATTCTGTGACATACAAGAGGTCGGTTTATTGTTAATGTTTGCTGTTTGTATGACTGAACAAAACCTGCAGTCCCTCAAAACTCAGCTCTAACCTCCTCCCACGCAACTAAAGTCTTTGTTTTCTTCCTTCCTCCTGTTCCACATTAATCATGTTTAATGTTCACTTAATCCTGTGTACTATTTTCCTGATTACTAACCTGAATGACTCTCTCTGGCTCTCCTTCTCTCTCTCTTTCTCCCTCTCTCTCTCTCTCTCTCTCACACACACACACACACACACATTTTGCACACATGACAAATAACAACTTTGAGCTGAAACATGTTTTTTTGAAATGATTTGTCATGAATATAAAAAGTTGCTCAATATATTAAGTATTTAGTTATGTCGGGTGCAAGCAAATGTAACCAGAACTACTATAATAAGTAGAAGTTGTTTGGAAAAAAAAATGTTAAAATTGGCAAGTGTTATGGGTTAAATTTTGATTAATGTGTTTTGTTGCAAATATGAATATGAGAATATTCCTGCAATAGTAAAAAAAAGTCAGCATATTACTGGTAATGGCAACCACAAAATATGATAGGCTTTCACTGTAACAGAGGCTATAAGAGCCCTATGATCTGAGTTTTTGTCTTGCGCCCAGAGTTCCATGGAAGAATCAGAAGCATTGTGTCAACAATAAAAAATGTAGTTGTGTAACTTGTAGTCATAAATAAAATGAACTCAAACAACATTTTATGGTTGTGTGGTTGTGTGTATAATAAAATAGCATTTTGACTAAATAAAATGATTGACTGTGGCATTTGTTATAGTGTTAAGGACATTTAGGTGACTATTCTAATCTCCATTACAATACTTATTAAAGGCAGATGCAATATGCTATTATATGTGTTTAAAACTGTTACAAAAGGTTTATATTATTTATCTGGCTGGTAGATATACTGTTACTGATTAAAAAAACAGATAATGGGGAATAGTGTATCACCAGCTTTATATCACTCATTGTAAATGGTCAGATTTTATCCATAATCTCTTATTTTATTTATTTTGCTCAATATTCAGCATTTTATATTTTATACAAACCTGTCATAAAAATGCTAATAAAATATTAATGTAATTCATGCAATGCAAATAAATCTTATGAGGTTAGAGTTTTTCTTTAAACTGAAATGAGCTGGTCTCCTTTGTTACGTCCAGGCTGAATGAGCTTTGTGCTGATAGGTGTGGGAAAAGAGAGCACGTCATGGCAGCACTAAGATGTTTGCCTTAATTAACCACTTGATAAAGAAAGGCTGAATTTGGGTGTGTCGGCAAATAATAGATGAAGAAGGAAACAAAGGCTTAAACCAAACCTGATTACACAACCAGCTCATTAGTTCATTGGTGGCTTGAGAGCAGTTGGAGAAAATAGGTTATAAATCCTTGGAGCTATGTGAATTTCAGCAATAATGACGTGTACTGTGTGGCCTCATGTTCATCTGAGCCTGTAATGCCAAAATATATATTCTGTCCCAACAAAGAACAGAAATCCCTAGTATGTAATTGTCCTATTTTAATAATAATAATAAAATAGCTCCTGGCTTCAGCTGGAATTAAAACCTGTGTTACAACCTTTGTTAGCAGCACAAACATTTCCTGTAGCTACTGATCAGAACACATGTATTTTCTGTTTTCTGTTTACCTGTGGTGGCTTGCACCATATATTTACTGTTCCCATAATGCCTGCAGGCTTCACAGGTTTTGAGGCAGCAATACTGATCATAATGATGCTATGTCCACCATGTTTCACAGTTCTTTTTTTAAACTCAGGCACTGCATTGTATATTGTGCTCTTTGTTAAACGCATTTTTAGTATTGATTAGTATGATTGATTAGTATGATTAGTAGTCCAGTGACTTCACCGTTAGACTACAGCTGTAGTCTTTCTGTCAATTAATAAACATTAATCACAGGACTTTAAGTAATTCAAATATTTAACTGTATACAATACCACTTGTGGTACACTGGGATTGAACTGTCAATCTCAAGTAACTTTGAAGTGCTGCTGTGATGAAGTAGCAGTACAATGCAGACTACTTGGTTGTTTTATGGCTTGCTGTTCCAATTTTCTTTCATTTTGGATCCACAGACAAGAACTGATACCATTACACTGAACTATTACTCTGATAGCACTGTCGAGTGAGCTTTGGAAAAGACCCGAAGCCTGCATACCATTTGCCATCAGATATGAAAGGAAAATCCTAGATAGTTTGACTCTGTTTTCTCTTTCACGTTTTCTTTTTGTTTCTCACACATGGACAAGGAATAGTGTGGAAATTTCCATTCTGTGTCTGCTTGGAGTTCCCATTATCAGTTTTGTTCCATGACAGATCAATTGGAAACAACTAGTCCATG
Organism: Microcambeva barbata; assembly: GCA_034509105.1. Lineage (NCBI taxonomy): Eukaryota > Metazoa > Chordata > Actinopteri > Siluriformes > Trichomycteridae > Microcambeva > Microcambeva barbata. The sequence goes on along the minus strand of JAYDZF010000034.1, from coordinate 13,467,274 downwards.
TATACACACAGACACACACAAACAGGTCTGAGGCCACAGGCAGATGAGACATTCGATGGGAAGAGAGCCACAAGAGAGAAGAGAGTCCAAAACATTTGATAAGATGGATCCATCTGGAATCTATCTTTTGCTAACAAATAGAAGAAAGTGATGACTATGCATCATAGGAGAAGCTATACAACTATACACCATTCAACCAATGGAACTTTTCCCATGTTTTCTAAAACCCAATGTAACCAAGAATCTATAATTTATTAATTCTTTAAAGATTGCCAGTGCTTTTGACAAATGAACTTCAGTGTATTTTGTAAATAGAAAGTAATTTAGAATTAGTCACCTAATTAGGTTCCATCATCTTTCCTACTTATGAGACGTTTTATTGTTTAATTGATTTAGGAATTAATGACACCATGAATGTGAACATCTTTAGCTGCTCCCGTTAGGGGTCACCGAATGGCAATGTTTTTTTGGATCTTTGCCCTTTCTGACACAACCATCCAATTAATCTGGGCTTTTAACTGGCATTACCTTAGTGGCAACCAGGGTACTTCAGACTTATGTTTTGCTGATGGTGCTGATGTTTTAGTGGAATAACCCGTTGCTCCACTGGGCACTTGGAAATTAAGGACAGTATTTATTTAATTTCATTATTATAGGAAGCTCAAATTGTTGCAAGGTTGTTAAAAGGTTATATTTTGCCACTGATGGGCTGCTCACTGTACTGTTTCTTGTCATGCATCATTCAGTGCATCGCACCTGCACTTACATAGTTAAGGTTGTATAGTTTTTGTTTACACATTTTTATTATTATTACTGTTATTATAATAATACATATATATGATATATTATTATTATTGCAGTTAATATTATAATAACTACATTTTCATATAGTACTATGTACTTAGATATAATGCTATACATGTAAATAGCTCAATATTAATTATATATACATGCTTGCTGATATTCTCTCTAATGTTTGCCTAAAGCTACTATTTGCACTTCTGAAAAATGCTAATTGCATTCGATTACCCTTTACTTGTAATGACAATAACATTGCATATATCTATATATAACTTAGGTATAGTATAATCGTGTACTCCACAAAGTTAATATGAATTATTTGTAACAAACAGATAAATATTAAATATGGTAAAATAAAATCTAGAGCTATGTGGCATGATGTAAGGGTAATGTATGTATCCAGAATATATGCATCTAATTACTTTCATTAGGGACGAAATTCTAGAACAACATTTCCACATCTGTTTAGCATAAGTAGTTGGTTTAGTTGTCCCTGAGGGTGATCCTGTGTGTTTGGACAGGGAGAGAGGCCTGACCGTACGTCTGAAGCAGCAGAGAAAACAGGACCATGTGTGAGCGACCGGTCTCTGCTCTTCATGTCAAAATCAGGACTTGTGCGAATGCAAATGCTGCATAATCTATGCAGTAAAAATACAGCAGGACACAGATAAAAACGTGGGTGATTGTGCTAATGTGTGACATATTACATGGACCGAACAGAAACGCTATGTTATAAAACAAACAGCCAGAAATACTCATGAATTCAAAAAGTTAACAAAATGTTACCCGTGGGGAACCATCATTGAGAAAATGGAAAGCAGATTTTGTGTAAGAAAAAAGGTCCTTAATGTTTATTGCAGAACAAATATAGCATGATTCACTTCTCATGTGTACTATAATAAGAGTCGTTTCCATGACGGCCTTTTTCTCTGTAAAAACAAAACAGGATTTTAATGAGGCCTGTTTAAAAGCCGACCCATTAAAAACAATTGAAACGTTAACAATTGCTGCACAGGCCACATGTGAGTTGTGCCACAAATCAGTTACCATCGAACCTAGCTTCATTGTCATTGACTATTTACTATCTTTGACACAGAGAAACCAAGACTATATTTTCACAATCCAGTAATAGTTAGTATTAATACGTACTGTAAGAAAATGTAACTGTACAGTTTCAACAGCAAGTTGCTTTTACAAGTACATATTACAAATTTTATGAACACTGAATTTTATTGCTATTTTGATTGAAGTCTAATAACCTCATTTGCTGTTTTCCAGTTGTATGTTTGTTACAGAGTTGGTGTGATTTTCCATTTTGTCATTGGTCATTCTGAATTTAGCTACTATGGACACAATCAACACCTAAAATAAGTGAAAACCACTCCAAGTGGATATATGTGGGACAGCAATGATATGAGGAGTGCCAGAAAAAGTGTCACATGCCAGAATTTACAACAGTACAAGTACAATGTTTAGCAATCATGTATAAGAAATGTGCATACAAAAATATGCATATTTGCAATTTGAAACGTTTAATATAGAGACGGTTTAAAAGGGTATGAAACTAATAGGTTACGCATGCTAAAGTACACCACCCGACCGTGCCCTGTCCCCCACTTCTTTGTTGGAGCAGAACAGGCAAAGCTAGTCGACCTCAAAATTTCCATTTGCAGACAAAAAACAAAACAAATAGATTAAGGGCAAAGCAAAGACAAACGAGTGCAACATCAACATTTGTGAGTGCGCAGGCTGAATTTGCTAGCCGTGTTTTTCTTGGCAAGCCTTGAAGTGTCTAATCTTGGGGTAGGAAAAAGGACGGAACAGGCGATGCAGTGATGTGGTACTTGCCAGTCATTTACGTTTGAACATTAAGAGATGTTTCAGATGGTTGTAATTTTCATATTAAAGTAATGAGGAGCTGTATTAGTTTTTGAGACACATGATTGCATGGCCAACATGCTGGTTGTGTGCAAGCGGGTGTATTTGTTTTGCGTATTTGTGTATTTGTTTTGTCTAAATTTGTGATTTAGAACACACACGCACACACACACACATGAACACTAGGGGGGCAGTGAGAACACATGCCCAGAGCAGGGGCAGCTCTAGTCACATTCAGGGGAGCATTTAGGGGCAGCACTTCAGTTGTGACCTTTCAGCTCTAGGAATCAAACCTGAAACCTTCCAAACACATGCCCAGTTCTCTTACCACCAGGCCATGGCTGCACTTTCTAGGCAATTAAAAATATCCACCATGACTTACAGTGACAATATAAAATATAAAGTAATTGAGGGTTAAAGCCTTAACAGTTGCAAGATAGTGGTTCAAAGTTTTTACTAGTACAGTACATTATTCACTGCCACACAAAGTATTATTTTGAACCATATTAAACATCTTAGGGATGAATTGGAAGGTTTTAGGAAAGAGACAAAGGTGGACCAAAGAGAGAGCTAACCTTACTTTTTTACTGTTTGTCATAATTCACTAGTTTAGCAAATTGTACACAATGCTTAATCATTTCAATCATACTTTTTTTTCTAAAAGTAATGTCGCATTTTAAAATGATAGCTGCATGAGAATCAAATTTTTTTAAATTAATGTAAAACCAAAGCAAAATGTGGCTGCATACAAATGAACACCAGAAGCAAGCTAGTCCAGACATCAAGGGACCTCAAACAAAGTAAACAACAACGCAAGCAGCAAAGCAAATGACTACTGTAGCATGCAGACATTGATAATTTATCCTAATCAAAAAAAAATGTGGAAATGGTTGGATACACACTCTGCCCCTAGTAATACAGCCCTACTAAATGCATTCAAAAACAAAATGCTTGAAGTAGAGTTGTGCAAACATTTGAAAAATCAAAAAATCAAGCAAACTCTTGCAGCTTCTAATCAATTTGAACTGTTTCTTATTGAAAAACAGAAAAGGTGGAAGTGGTTGCATGCACACTGAACCTGAGGAGATATACGGGGCAATAAACTAAACAAGGTCTCTAATTGGAAACAACCGGTGGAAGAAAACAAACAAAAAAAAAAAACACTGCAAATAATAATAATTTTAAAATGTAATTTAAAAACGTAATCAATCTTTTTTTTATTATTAGTTTACTAATTGTTGATTAACAGAAGTATGATGGTACATCACTGTACCTTGGATAATTAATATATAATACAATTAGCTTATTTAATGTAATTATGAAGAAATGTAGTGAGCATAATGTATCAGAGCAATAACAACTTTTAAAAAGTTTAAATGGTGTGGCAGATCTCTCTGAATAAACTAAATTTAAATTAAAGAGTTTTTTTATTATTTAATAAAATGTAAAGCTTCATCACCATAGAATTAAATTAGAAATACAACATGAGATGCGTGACAAACATAAAATGCCAGATTTGTAAACTTTGGTTTTAGGCATTTGAAGTGGGTTTTTTATTTATTTTCTGTCCATTTTTGCTTTCCAAAGTACCACCTGGAATGGCACCTTAATAGTCGAGCAGGAATACACCCTTTGATTTGGATATGAATGCTATGGTGAGTTCTTCAAGATGTTGATGGATTGCAAGCCATGTGTGACATCCTCTCATTCATTTTTAGCATGAGGTCTTCAATTGGGTCTGCCTTGCTTCCTTTAAATAGGGGGTCTGCAGGGCAATCAGCACAGCAAGTTATATCACCATACCAACTCCAGTGAAATATACAAATGCTTTTGGAAATAATGTCAGATGCTATGATTAGGATGCTGCTCAAAGCCATATGTATGTATGCATGGTGCCTTTTCACCAAGAACCCTTGCATAAACCTGCAGTTCTATCATTTATTTTTGTTAAAAACACATAAGGCACATAATACAAATCGGATGCCTAAAGTATATCACTATTTTAGTACAAGTATTTGAGCAAGTTTGACAAGGGCCAAATTATGATGGCTTGACAACTAGTCACCGCATCTCCAAATTTGCAAATACACAGCACAGTTTGTTTTGTATGGGGCTGCAAACGTGGGCCATAAATGCACCTCTGTATTTATCCAAGTTTGAAAGTTTATTCATTCATTCATTCTCTTTCCCTTTATCCTAATTAGGGTCGGGGAGGGATGCTGGAGCCTTTCCCAGCTCTTCATTGGGCGCAAGGCACAAGGTAACATCCTGGATGAGGCGCCAGTCCATCGCAGGTACCTACAGGA
>JAYDZF010000034.1:13360069-13371902 GCA_034509105.1 Microcambeva barbata | reverse complement strand
AGCCACACCCTGGTTAACACATTATCCCTCTACCTCAGTCGACGAGCAGAGGTTGTAACTGCACCAGTTATGAGGAATGGTTTTCATGTTCATTGTTTAAAGTTCATCTTTAAATATAATTATTCAAATGAATTTTTGTTATCTATCATTGCTTTTAAAGATTTGTTTGCTTTTGTAATTGAATGTTCATCGTTTTAAGAGAAGTAATATGTGTGTGTGTGTGTGTGTGTGTGTGTGTGTGTGTGTGTGTGTGTGTGTGTGTGTGTGTGTGTTCTGATAAAATACCTCCAGACCCAGAATCTGTCATTTGTGGCAGTGCAGATTTAACATCAGTGTGATACTTTATTGCCCAAATAAATGTGTATGACATCTTTTAAACATTGCTTAGGCTTTGCAACATTTTCAAATGATGAAATGAATTGTACTTTGACTGATGACTGTACTTTCAGGCTCTCTCCCTGAAGTTAACTTTGAGGTTATTTTGCTTGTCTGGTGTTAATTAGTCAGTTCACTTAATTCTAATTATCTTATTTATGTTACATCTTTGGGAAAGCATTTCTGAACAGCCGGTAAGTCTCAGTATTGTCCTGTGAGAGTTGGACAGTGAACTGATCCCATGTCGTGTTGTGATGTATGTAGACAGTAAAACTGGTACTCTGAGAAATATAAAAGCTACAGAGAAGAGGGAACAGCTCTGCTTTGGTATGGGTTCTCTATCTAGTAACCAGAAAATTGTACTTAATGGTGTCCATGGAAACCTCTGACCTCTGACCTTGAGCCTAACTTCCCCTTTGACCTTGTCATGTCAGCCAGTGGGGTCACATTGTTCTCTGACTTACATTTTCCACACTCTTTCATTGCAAGAAGATAAACTGGACTCTCTGTTTGGTCCAAATGAAAAGCAGCAGTTCACAGTAACAACAGGGCTGGAGCTGAAACCACATGCAAAGAAAGAGATATTGTCTGCTTTGGATACTTAAGATTCCAAAAATAAGTATATAACTACATCATATTCCTAATAAATCCAGTTTAAATGTGAAAAATTAAAGGCCTTTTATATTCAGAATGCCTGTTCGTGACCTGCTGTTATCCTTTAGCTTTTTTGTGTGGAGAATTTCTCGAATGTCTGTTTAATGCCAGGCATTTACCCAGATTTTTCTGATGAGCAGACAGTCAAACATATGAATGAATGCATTCACGATTTCAAACTATATATCTTAATGCCTGCAGCATATAAAACAGTACAAAACAAGTTAGGTTTACAGACATGGCTTATATAAGTTAAGCCACTAAAGAGTTTACTGCTTTGCTTTTCAGCAGACTTAATGACATTTTGCCACAAAGAATACCAAGTGATTCAATGTTTCAGCTTTTATTCTGTCCCATTGTTCCTGCAGACATGTCTTGTGCAACAGTATGTAGTCGTCGTCCACATTTTGGACACATTTTTGTCCTTTTGAAAAATGCTTTCAAATCCTTAAAAAAGATGACAAGTTGAAGGCAGCATATGTTGTACTTATCTGTGTTAATGCTGTCATCACATAAGTGTAAATGACCTTTGCCAAGGACAACCATGGATTTTAGACAGTCTGGATTGTCCTGTTCATCTTCAGGCCAGAACACACAGCACCTTGGCCTTTAGGCACTAAAATTAATCACAATGTTGTTGTTTTTGCATTTTTTGAATTCTAATATCCAAAGTATACTATTACTAAAACATCTAACCAGATTCTGCAGGAAAAAGTTCTACACTTTAAAACCACTTTTTAGCAAAACATTCATCTTTCTCAGACAGCATTGGCTTCAGATGTTTAAATGCTTGATATGGAAAAATTTTTCTCTCACATATTTCATCATACTGTTTACTGTTAACAGAATGATCCCGTAACTTTAATATCAATTACAGTTTTAGGTTTTAAACACACTGTGATGAAACAGTAAAACATTTTGTTTTTTAGGTTTGTTTTGACATTTTGGTGGTACACAGTGTTTAAAATAAGTTATATGTGGAAGATGTTTGGTGAGTGCTGTAATACTCGAAGACAAAGTTCCATGTTGAAGTGTTTATCATGCTTTGCCAGGTGCAGCCATCTTTGTAAACAAATACACTGGCTATGGGCAAAATGCACTCAATATGTAAATACACACATCAAACATTAGTTGTGTCATGATGCACACTTGTATAGTGATCAAGCTAAACTGCTTTACCTTACAAGCAGAATGCACTGTCTTGATTTTAGCACATAGCACATGACATTTCAAATGCTAATGTTAGCACACACACACACACTATATATATTGTGTCACAAATAAATACATTTATTATACTTCACATAATGAGCAAAACCAATGAAATTAATGTATATTTTAATTACACTCTGACACGATCTTCACAGCCTTGAATTAAACCGGCCCTTAGAAGTAAATGTAATAGGTTTATTTATTCAAACATCAACTACAGGATCTGTAGACTGTAAAGTTAAACTACTGGATCATAACTGAAATGCTGTTAGCTCAATAGCTGGTTGTAAATAGAAGTCCTGGAACACAGCAGGAATGTGTGTCATTAAAATAGTCTGTGGCATCTGAGAGGGCATTTGTTTCTGATCCCCTAGTCGATCCTAAACAATGCTTACATAATGGCCAACTGAGTGAAGTCTATCTGTTAAACTTGGATTTGTTTATTGTGGTTATTTGATGTACTTTAGGTGCATGAAACCATTGAGTAGTACTTGTAATCACAATCTGTCTTAACAGTCATGCATCACAAGATTTTACAACATACAGTACCTTCAGACTAGGTAGAGAAGAAGCCAGCATGTTTATATTATTCAATTATTTGTATTATTCAATTATATGAACTGGTCCGAATTTAAGTCATGTCACTGGGTCCAAACCAGAACAACAATCTGTTTATAAACACACTTTCACTCACTATTTTCATATGTCCTCCCACTTTTAGAGCTCAAATACAGACGCTATAGGTCATCAAGCCCCTGTTCAACCTGTGGGTCAAGGGTTAGAGTTCAGGGCAGCTCAAAAGACAATAACCCAGAAGCCACCTGGAGTACATCATGGTATCTACTGGCCAATCGCCCATGACAGAGACCATTACCAGGGCCAAATAAACAGGCAAAGAACAGAGGAGGCCTGTGGGTAGCTCAGAAGACATATACACAGCCCCTTTAGAGCTACTAGCCAATCTACCTAGCTAATTTAACGCATGTGGGGGTAATTAATAAAAGACTGGGTGACAGGTCTGGGGGGCAGGGACCTGAGGAAGGGTTCGATTTGTAAAGGGATAGCTTTGTTTCGGAACTCATATTTCATTTGTCAGACTGCTTGTTTGTTGGTTCAGCTCATATGACATGTTTATATGCAACAGGGGCATTTCATTTGACTGGCATTAAGCAGCATCCTATCACAATAATATTTTGGTAAATAAGGCAGACCCTGACACACAAGGCTAAGAAAGCATTCAATGTTTTTTAAAGGAAAGTTGAAGATTTTTGCTCAAGGCTTGACGCTTGTGTGTGCAATATTGTAGTTGCCAACATTCCCTGGTGGTACAAGAGCATGTGGCTTTTCAGGCTTGCATGGATGTGTTTATGTGCATTAGTGGTCAGGAATCTGTTGATGAAATTATCACACAGAGTAGTTTCAGGATCTTTCTGGTATAACAGACCAACAGAACTAAAACTAAACCACCCTGTCATTATAGTGACAGTCAGGTCCCGTTAAACCCCAATCACCCGTGGTAATAATAGTTTTATTAACCTTGGTTCACAGTAATATTTTACCCGTGTTTTGATGAGAACGCCACTTGAGAGTTGCAACCACGGAAAACAAGAGTCAGGGCCCTGGGTTTAGATCAGAATTTTAACTATATATGTATTTATTTCAACCACACTGCAGAAGTATGTTTTGCTGAAGGATTTGTGTTTTCGCTCTGATTTTCAAACTCTGGCTTTAATATCAAGTCATCTCTAGATACCATCGGCAATCATGGATAAAAAATTAAAATAAAAGTTATTTTAAATTGCTCAAATTTGTATATGTTTATATGCGAGTAGTGCCAAATATTGTATATACAACCTCAAATCAGAAAATGCAAATAATAAAAAGCTTATACAATCTTACATTTACTTTTATTTAATTGAATACAGTATGAACCAGAGATATTGCATGTATTGTCTGCTGAACTTTATATTTATTTAAGGTCTGCAACATATCTCAAGACAATTTGGGATAGTAAAGCATAGAATGGCAGTAGGACTGAATGTTGACAGCAGTTCTTAGTCTAGTGCAGTGGCAGAGGTACTGTGTGTGATGTGTAAGCCATTACTCTCTGGAGAAAATCATAATTGCTTTTCTGTATACATTCCATACCTATGGGAAGTGAAGCTCCTGGTTTTCACTACTGTACAGGCCCAGAGTCAGGAAGCATGGGGCCTGGGAATTCACTGGGGTTTGACTAGCCACATCAGAGCAACCATTTTAAGCAAGTTGAGACTCATTAAGGTCCACAAAGATACAGAGACTTCTGGAGTGAAGCAGCACAACACTGGGCTCAGCCACGCTTTCATTGCCTGCCAGGCCATCTGGGTAAGATTACTTTCTGCCATGTGCAGTAACTGCAAATCAACATCAGAGCAGGGCCTGATTGAACATAGGATATATGTCAGCAAAACACATCAGTAGGTGGATTAGTATTTACATATTAAAAGTTTAAATATATGGTATGTTAAGATTAACTATATAGTTTGATTATAGAGTTTGTTTTTAGACAATCCTCTATTTACTATAAATCTTTAGCATGCCATTTGACATTTTTACTGGATTTTCTTCTCATTCGTATGGACGAGCTTTCTGCAGCAATGGGGCTGAAAAGTGATGCAGTGGCCAGATTAACAAAAACATTATTTATTGTAACTTTATTACACTTGACAAATGTGTAAATGCATTATTTATTTATAAGGATTTTAATGTCACATTTTACACTTTTGTTACGTTCATAAAAAACAGTTTTTACTCATACAGCAAGATTCATCAGTTCACAAGTTTACTTAGTTATTGTATCTCAAATTTACCTCATTTCCAACTTTTTGGAGGAAACCAGGAAACCAGAGCACCCGAAGGAATCCCATGCAGACACATGTAGAACATGCAACTCATCAAGTATGGTGTCCTTTTGTTTTCCAAAACGCATACATTATAATCATCCAAGTGCTCTGCCATGTGAGGTTCAGGGTGTGAATTCTGGCTGCCACAAACCACAGCTCTACCACAGCTTTTAACCTAAAGACTGGAAAAACGGGTCACTGCAAACCACATGGAAACACCTGAGCGAGTGTGTCTGTAAGTAATCCCAGGTCCTTGGGGGAAGATATGTTTCTCATGACTGTGCTGGCCTCAACACTTTCTCTACTTCATCATTCACATGTTGGTTTTCTATAGGGTCCAGAAAAGCCCCTCATTGAAGAATGCACAGTACATGTAAAAACTATACACACCCTGTTTAAAAGCTAGATAATGTTTAAAAAAACATGACTAATGCAGTCAATGCCTCCTACCATTAATTAAAGTGACTTCGTTTAAATAATGTTCTGTTCTTGTAGTAGACTTTTTTATAAGACAGCAACGATATGATGTATGTGGTCTTTTTCACTGTGGGAGCAGCCACACTTCTACCAAAGCTTTTCACAAGACTTTGAAGTATGTATGTGGAAATTTGTGTCTACTCAGATAAAAATCATGCTCTAGTTTTAGTTCAGTGGGGATGAGGTCTGGGCTCAGTGTAAGTCATTGTAGGTTTTTAAAAACAATCATTACTAAATACTTCTTTCTATTAAGTATATCCATCATGTGTAAGGATTTTAAGAATCCACATCATTACATATACCATGGAATAGAGAAGAGAAATATATAAAATATGGCACAACAGTGTCACTACCAATTCACTTCAATCCCAACAGCAATTCAATCAGTTAGTCAAGGGTCCACTGTAAAAGAGTGTGGAAACGTTTAATATTCACTGTATATCTTACATATCTTCACTGTAATTACAGTAAGCAGACAATATTTTAAAAGCTTAAATAAATACACTTCCTCAAATTTAATCAACCTCTGAAATCTCTCTCAAAAACAGAAATACCTCTCAAATGCTAATGAAAGACCCCCAATCTTCCACCCTGGAGTGAATTAGCATTTTTGCAAAGCTTTACTTTTGTCTTTTCCTTAGCTGCGCCCTCTGTGCCTGCTGGAATGCGATGGTCATTAATTCTGTGGCTCTACCCAAACAGAGCTCCCGTGGCCTGCCAGCAGTGGGAACGGCTCCCATCAGCCCCCTTATTATCAGTCTTCCTAGTGCCGGCCTCTGTTTGCTGCCTCTCTCATGTCCTCAATGCATGCTCCCATTTCCATTGAGGGCCTGAGCTAGGTCCTGCATGGCATTATCAGGTCAGCCAGGGAAGAAGACGTCTCGCTTTTGTCCAAGGCTTTTAGAAATGCAAAATGCACATTGAAGTCTCCTTTCCAAGCACTGCAGCCCTCCCCAGTCCTACATATTGGACAGTTTTCAGAAAAAGAAAATGACCCCCTCCCCAACATCACACTTTTAAATAGACCACTGAGGTTTTATCCAGTGTGATGTTAAGACACAGCGCCAACTCTGTGCCGATGTGGTATCAGCCAGTGCTCTTTTATACACAATAAAGCCATGAGTCTGACCTCTCTTTGAGTTAGTGGAAGTCACATGGCTTACTATTAAGCGAAGCTCAAATGACCATCTGCTTCAGGCCTTGTTTTAGATTGCTTATTTTCTTCTTTCTGAACTTTTTCAACGGAGAATTCTGAATACTGAAAGTAATTTTAATCAAATTCTATAGTAATGTTTAGATCACATTTTGATTAAATAAAAAAATGATGTATTTGAAATAGTAATATTTTAAATCGGTTGACGTCACTGTTAAAGGCCCACCACCAGCTTAATCATATTAACATAGTTATCCAGTGATTCAGAAGAAACCAGTTTCTTTAAAACCCTGACAGATAATAACTTCATCTTCATTGTCTTTACCCCTTTATCCTAATTAGGGTCGGGAGGGATGCTGGAGCCTATCCCAGCTCTTCAATGGGCGCTAGGCACAAGGTACAGATAATAACTATTAAAAGTTATTATCAGAGAAATCTTTAAATCACAAATCTCTTTGTACCCTTGACAAAAAGCTAGTGTAATAGCAGTTAGCCAGCAGGACCAAGCTGAAAGTATTTTGACTTGAAACAGTCTACTACAACAAGAACTTCAACCTAGAACCCTATAACTCAAAAAGTCAACAATCAATTAAATAAAGCTAAATAAATTCCCTGGGCCTAAACTCATCTCAGACAGCCCACTTTTCAGTTTGTTTTTGAAGAAATGTAAGTTAAGCTTTTTAGGCTGGAACAGTTCAGTTCAGTGTCTTTAACCCCTAATCCTAATTAGGGTCTGGGAGGGGCGCTGGAGCCTATCCCAGCTTTTCAATGGGCACAAGGCACAAGGTAACACCCTGGACAGGGTGCCATGCTATTGCAGGTACCTACAGGACAATTCAGTGTCTCCAATCAACCTGGTAGCATGTCTTTGGACTGCGGGAGGAAACCGGAGTCCTTGGAGGAAACCTACGCTGACAAGGGGAGAACATGCAAACTCTGCAAAGAAAGGACACCCCACCCGGGGATCGAACTCAGTATATTCTTGCTGTGAGGCAACAGTGCTACCCACTAAGCCACCATGTCACCGGCTGGAACAGTAAATGTGTGGAGATAGGTGCATGTGTGGAGATGGTACGGTTAGAAAAATTCAGTGATTTCAGTCCAAGGGTCAACCAGGTGATTGTGCAGATTACATGAAATGTGGTCTGTTTTAGACATATGTTTTCATCAAGGAAATGTCTATCAGCAGTTACATTAAGAGAGTGTGAGACCTCTTTCTACACATGCTACGACAGTGAGTTTAGACATTTGTTTAAATGGTCCGTCTGTGGCTCAAGTCTGTCTCCTTTTGAAATTGTATGATGCATCAAGCAACAATAGACAAAAAATCAACATGTAAACCATTATTAACTGCCGATCTAAACAATGAAAAATGTAGGCCGATTGAAGCAATAAGAAACTGCATGTGTTACTTTTAGCCCAAACCCACCATGACCCAAAATAAGGCGTAAAACTAACAATGAACAAATGCTTAAAATCCTTGCACTTAAAATCCAATGCTTTGGAGTAAAAGTATGTGAAAAGCCCTTCACTCTTTCAGAATGACTATGAAAATTTGCATAAATTGAAGTTCATTAAACATGGCTTGGCAAGTTGTGTGAGAAAACACAATGGCATGCAAAAACCCTATTGCGTAAGTATTAATCACGCAAGTAAGTACAGGAAAGTAAGTGGAGTATTTTAATGCCTACCCTCTGCATCTACTACTAAGTTTAATAAGATGGTATACATAGCTTGTTATTACTTGAATAGCAACAACCTGTAAAAACCATGGCAATTTCGTTACATCACATCAATCATGAATTCAGCACTAATTCCAGTTGGCAGGTGCTTTCTTTCTGTCTTTAAAACAAATATGATGACATAACTGTCCTGATTTGCCCCAGGCAGTCCACAGCAATGCCTTTACCTCAGGCACTACCAGGAATTAGGAATCAGGTCAAAGTTGATCTATCACAATCACTGATGTTTATTTGTCTTATCTTTTATTTCATTTTTTTAAAGAACAGCAAGAATATAGCCAAAACAGTATTACATTACACAAAAATTTAATATGAACTTATCCGGCCTACTAGAGAACCCAAACTTGACTCTAAATTAAACTCCAATGCTATTGGGCTCTGAACAAAAAACAAGCAGAGAGAGAGATGCTCCTTCTAACTGAAAATCTGAGTGTGTTTGTACAAACTTACCTCCAAGTGTATTTCCCTTTGACAAGCTAAACACTTGCATCACTTTAAACACACTACTGCAATCAGGTAAAGGCAGAGAGTTACCATAGTCACACTCAGACTTTAAGACAGCACAATCACTGATACGCCAAAACTTGAGGACCACCTGCCAAACTTCTCTTACCTGATGAGGCATGTCCTTCAAAATCTGTACTACATCCAGCTATTTTCTGTCAGTCAAAAGATTTCGAAATCAGGAATCATATGATAAATCCAGCTGTCTTGATTTATCTCATAAACACATCACAATGGCATAATTTTTGCATAGAAGCACCCTGGAACCACTCCTCAACATGCACCAACACCCTACCCACTAGATTGGACAAACTTCTGCCATTTTGATGTACTGGTACTGTGTCTGTACCAGAATTCGCAATTTTGCAAGATTTTCCTCCTCTAATATGCATAGCAGTTAATATTTTTTGGAGGTGGTCCCATTTGTCTCCCAGTAGCATAGTCAGTTGGTCTTCCACTGCTGGAGATCCCTATTAGCATTACAGCTTGCACTAAAGACTGACAGGTACTAAAAAAAACGAAACTACTAGAAAATGTAGGACTACACAGACACTAATACTGATGCTGTTATCTACAAAACATGAACCATGATCTTACAAGATGTAATATAAAACCTCTATATTGTTCACATATAAATGTATTTATTTATTATGATTGTTTTTATTATTATCTTTGATCTAAGAGACGCAAAAAGAAAATATATAAGAATATTTGCTATGCTAAATTATACACTACACAAGAATAACTAAATGCATAACATGATATCACCTAGAAGTCAGGACAGGAATACAGACTGACAGATGCCAGTGCACGGTAAGAAGTACACAGGCTTGTACAGTAGGCACTAGGCATGATGGGTGCATCACTTCAGGAGCCTCTCTTCTTACCCTTTCATCTCTCTGGAACAGGGTCAATTTGGAGCAAGAAAATCTCAACAAAGCAGTGGCCCACAGACCAGGAAACCAAAATGGTGGAGAACAGTGGACAACACAGATTCTGAAAGCACTAGTGTATGTTTGCCAATATGTGTATTTTGTATTTAAGGTGTATTTAGAATTGTGAGGGACTCACCTTTCACTGTTATTGTGAAATGATAATAAAAGTGATTAGGGGTGTAATCATAAACCTTGTGTACTCTCTACAATGACAGCATTTTACATAATATTATGTGCATGTAATATTAGATACCTTTAAAGGATACATTAAATTGTGTATCCAATGCTTTAGAAGCAGTGAAAACAATCCAATCATTAAGTGTGGTGCATTTTTCTCACTAAAAATATTCAGTACATGGAGGGAGATGCTAACACATATGAATGAACATATTTATAATTCTATTTCTACTAGGGCAGTTGTGTATAAAGGCAGTAGATAGCAGGGAACACCAAACCGTTACATCACGAGCATAATTGTCCTGCTTATTTGAATAGGCTGGGGAAAATCTCAGTTCTATGTCTTTAGAAAAAAATAATTGACTGAGGCTTCATCTCAGTGGGGTATTGGTTCACAGTTCATGTAAGGAGTGAGCGCAGCTCCAATAACACCAAATGCTCTGTTTCATAAGCTCAATAAACCAGGTATTTACTTGCCTCCTTTGAAATCAGCGGTGCATGTCTGGAGCCTAGGAGGGTGAGGGAGGTCACATTCCTCTATTACATTACTTCCACATCTATACTTTTCTTTTCCAAACTTATCACTTTATCAGGGAACTCCCTTCTTCAGTCCCCCTATTATATTCTCTAATTTCTAATCTAACGTTGTAGGTCGGTGCCGTGTCTGGAAGTGGATATATTACTCATATCCACCCCACCTTTCAGGTGCTATTGATCCATAAGTGAGTGCTGATCTCTATGTGTATGTGAACACAAGACAGAGAGAGTTCAGAGTCTGAGACATGCTCTGCAGCCCATAATTAAGGGACTCCGATGGAGGCTCTGGACAATAAGGCCTTTTCACCAGAGTGAGGCCCAGCTCCTTGGGGTGCATTGTTTTGCCTGTCGTAACTTCTGCCAGCTTGGTCAGAAGGAGAAAACTGGCCAAAACATGGCCAAAAACATGAAAGGAAGGGGGCGAGCCAGGCCATGCTGCTTCTTAATTGGATTTTTTTTAAAGCTCAAGAGGAGAAAATCAAGAATAAGAAAAAGTATGTAAGTATATAAGAAAAAAATATTGGTAGAGGAAATAGGGATATGGAGTATTTTAAAAAGAGATGTGGAGTGTGTGAGGACACAAACCAAAGTTTGTATTTTTGACTACAGATTTCTATGCCACAGTTGTAATCGTTTTCATAAGGTAAGAATGAGCAGATAATGTTTTGTATAAAAGCATGTTAAATTTATTTTAAAGCATACTAATTACTAACTTCTGTTAACTTCTATAGTATTTTGTTTGGGTCTGGCTTGGTGGGTAGCACTCGCATCTCAAGAGTTCCTAAGTTGGAATACCAAGTGGAGTGGGACCGGGTCCTTTCTGTGTGGAGTTTTCCCTGTATCCGTATACGTTTCCTCTGTGAGCTTAGGTGTGCTCCCTTCTCAAAGATACACAGTCAGCAGTGCCCGATCTTCTTTTTTTTTTTGAGCAGTGCCCGATCTCCCAAATGCATTTGTGTAAATGAAGAACGTTAAACAGTGTTCTATTTTTATGATTATTATTATTATTATTAGTTTTCAATAGAGCGCAGTGGCTCACCCAGCAAGCAGCCTCCCAGCAAGAAGGTCCTTGGGTCGCTTCCCAGTCCTTTCTTTGAGGAACAGTAGGGTTAATTTACATTTACATTTATGGCATTTAGCAGACGCTCTTATCCAGAGCGACTTACAAAAGTGCTTGTCATTTCT
>JAYDZF010000034.1:13273452-13325618 GCA_034509105.1 Microcambeva barbata | reverse complement strand
TGTATGATGGCTGACCCTGCGCTATGACCCCAGCTTCCAAAGCTGGGATATGCGAAGAAAGAATTTCGTTGTACTGTGTCATTTCTGTAAGTCGCTTTGGACAAAAGCGTCAGCCAAATGTAATGTAATGTAAATGTAATGAAACACAAATACATCATATCAACTAACCACGCTTGGTTTTGTTGTAGTGGCATAATCCATAGTTATTTAATTTATCCTGAATTGTATTGAGAAGAGAATGTCATTGTCACCTGGACATAACATTATTTTGTATATAACTGACTTTCTGAAATTAATCCTGGATTAAAGTCATTACTGAAAGGTCAGAAACACAAAGTTGTTAACAAAACACATCATTAATCTCCAAGCACACACCCTCTGCCATACTTCAGGCACTATTCCCATGTCTTGTTCTCTTATTCATGTTACCTGCTTTAATTTTTAATCATATAAATATAGAGCATGCATGTGGTATTACTATTTAAGAGTAGATCAAAGCTCTTTCTCTGCACTTAAATAAACAGTCAGACTGGTAAATATTACTCTGATTATCTGTTATTCTAACTGAAACAAATATTAGGGTTGTTCTTGTTGTGGTTTCAATTATGCACTGATTTGTTTACCTTTCACATTACATTTCAAAATTCTTGTAAAGATTAGATATCAGCATGATAAGTGTGATTTTTACCCCGTTTGAGTATCTTTATGATTAAATTATCACATGAATAATAAGTAGAAATTCTCACTAACGGCAACTTACAAAAGTGCTTTTCTTACTCTTAATACATGCTGACAATGGTCTTCTATTTCCTCCACACTATTACCTGACATGTTAAAAAATATCACTGAGAGCTATCAATGCTTTTGTGTATTACTGTTACAAATCAAGATACATTCTGTACTGTTTTCTAAACTAGTGTGGGACAAATATTTCACTTAAATTGTAATTGACGGCAACCAAATAAGGTCCGTAAAACGCCATATTCTTGCTTTTTCAGGAATATAGTATTGTATTAATAAATAAAGGGTGTTCAAAGTGGCATTTCAATGTAATATGTAAGTCTGCCACTGCTGAAATTCATTTTTAAAGCAGTGCTTTTCAGAAAGGAATGGCTGTCTGTGGGAATAGCCAAAGCCCTGAGATGGACCAATTCATTGTCCAGGGCCTTGCAACGAGTAGACTTACCATGACAATGACTATAATAATAAATTAATATATTTTTAAATAAAAAAGACTTTTCAGTGCACTAAGACAATAGATTTTTTTAATCCAATGAGTCATAGGATTCATCTTCTTTGAATGTATCTGTAACTAAATTCAAGTTTATTGATGTAACAAGTTTATTGACTTGTAACAATCTATGCTCTCCCAAGAAATATGGGATATTTTATGTACAAGAAATAAAAGTCAAAAGATAAACCAGTCCCGTTTTTCACAAAATAGTTAAATAGTTAAATCTGTTCAAAGCATATAATGAGAATAAAAAGCCTGTAGTGAGTCATAGAAAATTACCATAGCAATGAAAGGTGAACTTATTGTGTTTTAATGTATGAGCGAGAAATGAGTTGTGAATAATAGTCTTGAGAAAGCAGGTTGGGTCGACTTCAGCAGATTATTATAACATCACTGTAGAAAACTGAAGTTGGGTATCAGGTATATAGGTCAAGCCTGAGGCAACTTTGATCCACCTGGGATTTACGTGTTTGCACAGCCTGCCCATTCTCATGGCACTGCCTTACAGAAACTGCGAATGAAGGCCATTCAGTGCTTAAGGGCAAAAATGAAAGAGAAGCGCAAGAGTGACTGAATGATGTGGTAAGCTACACAAGGTCAACATGTCAAGTCTAAACAGATTTTAACCCAGGACAAAACCCAGGTCATGGAAACCCTGGAAGTCTGTGGTAACTATTGTGTCACACTATATGAAAAAGATACAGAGAATATTATTGGGTATGACAAATCATGTATGCTACTTTGCACTGCCATAAACAGATCACTTCACTACATGGGTGTCCTGGCTCATCAAAAATTTTAAAATGATTGTCCTATAATACAAAACTCCACAGTAGGTTAGGATCAAACTGGTGCTTAGAAGTGTCCCAAGCATTTTTGTTTAAAGAGTCGGCTAAGGAAATGCTACAAAAAGCTTATTTTGTTTCCACTGTAGAACAGATGGTGATCTGGTATGTCTATTCATGCTCTGCCAGCTAGTTATGGACTGGCTTATAGGCAGGCAATAGATCATGGCAAACAGTAATCCAATTGAGGAAAATTGGGCCTTAGGGAACAGTTTAGTTCAGAACTGAAGCTTTATTTCTTTTCTAATCCATGATTCAGTATTTTGTACATAAACCAGTGTAATCCATTTCCTTTTGTAGTTTTTAGACAACTGTTGCCGAGGACCATTAGCACCCAGTCATGTGCCCAGTGGAAGTGAAGTGTGGGTAAATGCCATGAGTCATGTCTGCACACACTTACACCTGAACTGGTAGTGTAATGGAATCGAGAAACATGACTGTACCATTAGTCAGACTTAGTCAAACGTGAGCGGGTATATGTTACATGAAATCAAAGGTGAGAAATAAAGAAGAATAAAAAGGAAGGGACCTGATCTGGTCAGTGGAAAATTACAATGATTAATAAAGGAAACCTGAGAGCCCATCTTTGCACCTGCTTATGCCATTTAAGGTAAACAAGAACCCACAGCAAGAGCTTTCTTTGTGATCTCCAAACTCTCCTATTGTTCCTGCTAATATGAAACACTGAGCGGGAACAAAGAAGCCAGTGTTTGTTTTGAGATTTTTTTTTCACAAGTGTGTGAAGAATGAACAGAGTGGACGACTTTGTGTTCTCTAAAAATTCTATTAATCATTGCCAGGGTATTTGTTTATAAAAGACCTCAAGTTACTGGTGTTTGACAGTAGAGTCTGGAAGATCTTGACTGCTTGATGAATGTATTTGTCTAGATTCTACTTCAGTCCTCTGTGTAACATTAGTCAGTACAGGAAAACTGTTCAGATGTGGGCTGACTATAATGAGAAAAGAGCTTCACTAAACTCTCTCTCTCTCTCTCTCTCTCTCTATCTCTCAGAGTACTTCTCTAACATGGCACTGCTACATGACTGCACAAGCATTCACTCTTGTGGCATGCAGCCCATAAGTTATGTTAAAGCAAACAAATCTGTACTGGTGTTCCCCTATTTCTCGATTAAGGATTACCTGATTACTTTACTTACTTTTCTTAAAATGTAGGCCAAGAAATGCTGCAGAAGACATGTCTCAATCTGCATTTATGTTTAGTCTTACAACACCTTAAAAGTCTGGGCTTTTTTCACCCTGGTTCACAGAATAAACACGGTCAGGCCAGGAATGGAAAATCAGAGGCACGAACAGTCAGCTATTGTTTAAATCATGTTTTATAACTATGGCCCTACTAAATTAATCGACAAATGTGTTTATTTTCACAAACTCTGTTTTTAAAAAATCACATCTGGCACATTTCACAAATGTTTAAACACAAGTGCCAAATTTCTCAACATTCATTAACAACACATGCATAAACTGTATAGTGTGTTTGTTTATTAATTAGGCTTTTAAAATCATGTTATTCAAGTTGGTTACATCGATGAAAGCCTCCGACACTACAGCACTAAGACAGCACTAAGACTAAATTCATTGCTGTGTGATTGCTTGTACCGCCTTATATTGCATATCGCTAAACACAAACATCAAATTAATAATAAAAATAAAACTACACAACAAAGTGCATAAATGAAACAAATGACTCATTTCATAAGCAACAGCTTATACACACATATACACACTAGTGAACACTAGGGGCATTGAGCACATGTGCCCAGAGTGGTGGGCAGACCTATCCACGGTGCCCGGGGAGCAGTTAGAGGTTAGGTGCCTTGCTCAAGGGCACTTCAGTGGTGACCTGTCAGCTCTGGGAATGAAACCTTCTGATCACAAGCCTAGCCTAATATATCTTATCTAATCTAAGTCTTAATTTAATGTTATCTAAAACCTCTGATACTCAGGATTATTAGTTATATTAATCATATGTTTACATTTCCACTAATGCCCTTTTGTATTCTCATCATTGCATGGAAATCTTAATTCCTTTAACACTTATTTGTGTGGTGCACAAAGGTGAAAATCAGATTGACCTAAATCTAGACAATAAACTTCTTGACCAAAATCTAGACCATTTCTGACCAAAATATAACAAATAATTGAAGATCCCTCATATTTAGGTAATAATCGAGTTCATAAAATCATGTGTGTATTGTCAATAAATTAATGTTTAATGTAATTTTATTTAAGTGCACAATAGTGCACTAGACATAAACTATATTGTTATGTTCAAAACTCAAATAACTGTAGAAACTAAAAATACAAAAAATAACTACAACACAATGTTCAATGAATATTCACTCATTTATTATTACTATCTACTTTACCAGTCATGGTGAAAATGGAGTGGCAATACAATTTAGTGCACCACATAGACACAAATACTTTACCAAATTCACATTAAGAACAGCCAATTCAGTTCCTTCATGCTCTTGTGGGGCAGGGAAAATCCTGATTACTGTATGGAGACTCACAAAGGTAAGAGTACAACTGACAAACTCCCCTCTGAGGTCAGAGCTAAACCCTTGTCTCAGAACCCATGTAACTGTGCAGCACCCCCTCTATCAGTAGAAGCACGCTGACTAGTACAAAAAACAGACATAATCCTTCACATAATGAACCATGAAAAGATCTTTAGAGTCCTTTGAGGCCCAAAAAGCAAGTTCCTTAAATCCTAATAGCAAAAGGAAGCCAAAAATGCACTCTGTGAATAAATTAATTTGTAAAGGTTATGAACAAGGACAGAAGCATAAATGTTCTTTATCTACACTTCACATTTACATGAATACCAGCAATCAAAAACTTTAATTAAGTCTGTTTTTGAGAATCTAATGCTTAAGAAGCAAAGCAAAAAAGTTCTCTATGGTTCTCTTGAGTAACAAAAATATTTTTCAGGATCTACAAATGTATTTCCAGTGGTAACAGAATGTGACCTTGTTGTGTAGAAGCAGACCAGAATTATTTGCCATGTGTGGCAAAGTGAGTGTATGGGTTTCTAAGCATCTGAGAGATAATGCATGGGGAAGCTATTTTTCCAAGATATTACAATTGTTGTTATACTTGGTTGAAAGATGAAATATAAAGTTGTATGTAATCTGCATAGCTGTGAACAAGAGAAACCAAGAAAATGACCCCTGGAGAATTGCTTTACTGAGGTTGTAGACTCTCCAGTCTGTGGTTAAAAATAATCTTTAAGCTATTTTACACATACACACTTTTATATGGAGTAAACATATTCCTGATGTAAAACTGAAAAAGGGAAACTCTAAATCTAAGTGACCCATAAATCTATAGAAATTGTATATGTTACTTTTAGCAATGTCTAGCCTGCATTTTATGTAGTCTATAATTTTGCCATGTGATTCCTTGATTCCACTTTTCAGGGACTGGCCTGTTAACATCCCACTTTAGCAGTTAGACTTAACTACAGGTTTAGGATCGCTGTGTTAAACTTGGCTGTAGACATGTTGTTTTGTTTGTTTGCATGGAAAACTGGGGTTGAGTCGAGTATCGCCTTTGTGAATAAGACCCATCCCATGTATCAAGCATAAGTAGAATGCTGTGGTTTTTCAGCCTGGCAAACAGATGAATGTGAAGCTGTCATTGACTTTGAGCTCATGGAATAAATTCTTTCCAAAAAAGACCTGAAATGCAAATGATTCATATGACCACAATTGTGATGGTCCATCGTAGATACCGTGAAGCCCAGAGAAATCGATGTCACTTATGAAAATGGTTAACATAAGGTCTCATTTATGAACAGTTTTAAGTAGCATTTCTGTATAGTACTTCATATTGTGGTGCATGACAAAAATTAGTCAAAGTTATGCCCATGAGGTTAGATCCATTGTTGAGTGGTGTTCCTTTGCATTGTAGAATATATTGACAAATGAAATTATTATTCAACAGACAGAAAATGTATGTATGAAAGTGTATTCATTTATTATAATTAAGATATTTTAGATTCACTGCTCCAGTTTCCTCCCACAATCCAAAAAGTGTTTGACATTGAAGACTTGTACTTGACCTGTCCTGTCATGAACCAACATGTGTAAAACAGGATGCTAAATCAGAATAAATCAGACTTACTACTTCCAGTTTATCATATTCAGAAAGAATGACCATGCAAATATGTATTACTGTTGCAGCAGAAATATTTACTAATTTAATTTAATTAAAGGATCTAAAACAACTGAAAATAAATAGAAATCACGAATAATAAACAAACAAACAAAAATAAACTATCAGAATAAGTTTATTCTGATTTGGACAAACCTTATGCATGTTCTCTTCTTTCGGCTTCTCCCATTTGGAGGTCAACACAGTGGATCATGATCCGCATTATCGACTTGGCATCATTTTTTATTCCAGATACCCTTCCTGGCACAAACCTCCTATTTATCCGGGTTCGGGCTGACACTACAATGCACAACAGGTGGAAATGGGACTGTGCCTTCCATTTTATATCAGATTATCAGGAGTGATCATAAGCAATGTTGCTGAATTTCCTTGGATAATGAGTGTGTTATGTTCAAGGGCCTAAGTGTGTATGCATCGGTTAAAAATTTTACACAATCTATAGAATATTTTGAGATATTGTATTATTCTATGTATATCTAATTATCTATGTATTTATCATGTGTAATTGTTCAGCTTTTATGAGAGCCAAACCTGCATTTTACTCTTTTATTACATTGTAAAGCATGTTGAGGCCTGATCCTCGAGGTGCTATATAAATAAACTTTTACTTATTTACTTTTTCTTTTACAGTTGACCTGGTGGCAGGTTTTTAGACTGTGAGAGAAAACCCAAGCACACTGCGGAAACCCACATGGATATGGAGAGCACATGCAAACTCCACACAGAAGGGACATAGAGTGCTGGACCTGAGGATTAAACCCAGGACCTTCTTGTTGTGAGGCAACAGTGCTACCCACTAAGCCACTGTGCCACCTACAAATCGTATGCTTGTAAAGAGTTTAAATGAATACCTCATACAGTATTGGTTATATCTGACTAGATTACATTTCTGAGATGAGACATAAAGCAAAAATATACACAAGAGACTCTAGTATCTAGTAGTCAGAATCTAGTAGTCTGAACACAATTTGTTTTGTTTCTATAATGCTATTTAGTTTGATCATATGATCCTGGACGTATTTCAAAGAGCTGGGTTAATAAAGGTTTGTTAAAATAAAGGTTTCAGTTTAAAGTATCTTAGATCACAATAAAATTGAGACACTTTCTAGATTTCCAAGAATGAAACATATTCATCCATGTGAAATTCTAGGAAGGAGATGGTGAAAATCATGCAAGACTAAACTTATTCAAGGACCCTCTACGAGCACACAGACTTCCCTAAACTTTATCAGCAACACACACTAATACAAACGTTGATGGCTAAGAAAAGAAGCTATGGATTTTGTTATGGCTGTTCTAAAAGCTAAATTCAAGCACAGAGTGGCATGCAAACCAAAAAACAGAAGCAACTTTAAAAAGTGTTTAAGAAAAGCTGGAGGTTGCAAAACTGACAGCCTCCACCACTGTGTGAACACCAGACCCAAGGAAAGTGCTAGTTGCCTTGCCAGGCTCTCTGTAGCAATGACGAGCAACCGGTAAACCACTGCAAGGGGCTACTCCCTTAATTTTTTCTCCAACACCCCCTTTGATGACCACAACTCCCAAATGCATCACTTTCTGCCACACGGTCTGCCTTAGCCAAAGTGCTGATTTCATCTCCTTTAAAACAGTCAGGTAGGGCATTCCAAGCAATGGAAGCCTCAATGTGGTCTTGGCATGCCATATAGTGGTGAAGCTGACAGCTATGGTAAAGTTCAGCCAGGCTGTTTTGGTCAGATCCAAGTGTGTAGGCTGTGAGAAGATCGTGACTGAGGAGACTTAAGTTAGATTTTATGGCATGGTGACTGATCAGTCACTCAGTCACCCTCCAGACACTGTCTCACTTTTTCTGCAACAATTCTCTTTGTCTCTTGTAGGGATTTTGTCTTGTTTGTAAAGATGGTACTGTAAAATTGCAGCAGCTGTCCAAGAGCTGCTTCCAGGAGTTGTGTCCTCTTGTGTGGAGTAGTTTGGCAAGAAGCAGCATGTTGAACTGGGACTCTTTCTAAGTTCAGAGTTACCTGCGGATCATGAGTATTAAGCCGCTTCAGGTGGAAGGTGTCTTATATATGTTTTCTTAGCCAGCTAAGGGGGGGGGGGGGACTTTCGCTTTATTAGCATTTCTTATTCTTCTTGTATTTATCTTGGGATGCTCAGTACCAGATATTTCCACCAGGCACCAAATTTTGTTTGTCGCACTATGGGTCATCATTTAGTACATCCTGGTGCCATATCTTAACAATAAACAATACACATGAAGTCTTTTTGAAGGAAACATTATTCTTCGTCTGTGTTGCGTTCCGATGCCTGTATACACACTGTAGGTGTGATCAGTGGTGGACAGGGGTAAGTTAGCATAAAAACGTTCATGGACCTGTAATACAGCCCCTTAAAAAGAAGAGTCGCTATGTGTGTTATGACACATGCACCTCCTTATGTGAGTCAATGCCACCCAACAACCTTTATGTGGTGCATGCTGCCATGGGTGAGTAAGGCCCTTAATTCTCACTTGCTTAGGCAGTATACTGTCTCTGTACTTTAAGTAACTTTGGAAAAAATGTCTGCTTAATGCTGAACATGAAATAAATTGTAAATGTATATGTAGGATATGAGCACAAAACTGCAGGCAAATCTTTCTAACTATACATAAAAACTATTATTACAATGCCATTATATAAATACATTATGCTAAATTATTACTATTACAATTGATGGTTTGTGCCTAAGAGACAGGCTCACAAAGTTTTCTGGTATCTCATTTGTAGAGCCAGTAGGAAAATGGTATGATTTCAGTGCTGCCAGTTTAAACATTAGCAGTGGCACCATGCTGTTAAAAACATGTATTTTGTATTAATCGCCTCATGTCTTTCTCTTCCCACATTTTTGGCTGAGGTCTTATTCAACCCTTTCACCACTTTCTGAACTGACACTGTTAGTTTTGCCGGGAATATGATGATGAATGAATTTGTTCTAACCTTAAAAGGGTGTGCCAGTTTGCAACAAACTCTCACAATCTGGTGCCTATGTGAAGGACTCTCACTATTATACAGAGAAGTAAAAAAAATCTGAGAATTGTTCTTTATTAAATGTAGAGAAAATATTGTCAGCATCACCTGATCTGATGGTCTTGAAAAACATGTTCTTTTGTGGAAAAAACATCATTCCAAATAGACTATTGAATATTGAATAAACCTGAATTTAAGTTGCAGCCTATAGTTATTTTTTTATTTAGACTTTAAACTAGACAAAATACTTATAGTTGGTATGTGCATACCAGATGATTTTTTTTTTTTTTTTTTTTTTTGGGGGGGTGGGGTTCCCCAGGTCTCTTTTCCTACCAATATATCCTCAATATATCCTAGTCAGGGTTGTGGTGAGTCTGATTCATTGGGCAAAAAGCAGGAAACACCTCATGCTGACATTCATGCACACAAACCTAAGGCAATTTTAGTTGCTCCAGTTGGCCTGAGTGCATACTGAGGGAAACCCATGTAGACACAGGTGAACATGCATAGTAAGGATCCTACCCTTCATGGGTGGAAATCAAACCTAACACCTGCTTATTGAGAGGTGACTGCACTACTCTCTGCAGTAACATTTGCCTTATTTTTATTATTTAATCATTCATTCTGGTAAGGTCCATGGTCGATCTGGTGCTACCCAATAAGACTCTCAAGGCTGGACTACACAGTACACCAGCCCAATGTAGGTCAATTTAAAAACTTTAATTTATGTCGCAAATACATCTTACTCACTGGGAACCTGTAGTACTCACCCCAAAATATGGAGCTCTTACAAACCAGGTATTAGATCTAGGGCATGAGGACCCATCTTTACCAGCTGTGCCACCATGTCTGCTTCCCCATAATGAGATGTCAGTGAATGCAGGGCAATACAAATATCATGGAATACATCCTTCACTTAATTACTAGGGACAAAGAGGAATTTCATCTTTCAGCACAACAGTAATTTAAAGGTTACACATCAACAAAACAATGGCCACACCAGAAGAACCTGACTAGCCAAAGTCCAGAACAGAATCCAATTGAAAATCTGTAGAGTGAAGACGGCTCTGCAAAGTAGATTATATGACAGATTTTAATTAGTTTTACAAGGAGAATATGCCATGATAATAGACTCCCTCCTAAAAATACTGAATGCTAGTATAAGTTCAAAAGGTGCTTAAGGTGCTATTAGTTTGAATATGTGTGTATATTTATTTATATATCATTTCAGTGTGTTTAATTTATTAAATTTTACCGATTCTACATGAAAGTTCTGTAATGAATAATCTTGGTCTGTTTTTGTGACATCACAAATATTATAGTAGCAAGCCAGAAAACCTATCCACAATAAAGCAAGCTAAACAATGGCAAAGACATTCAAAATAGTATGCTTCCATAATGAACAGTACATGAAAGCATTACATGATGGTGGGGAGTGTGTCCATATATGTAGTATTCATTGAACAGTGTGTTGTTTGAGTATGCAAATACTGAACACTTTGATACAAAGAATCTATTCCATAAATCATCTGGTGCTGAAAAGGCATTTTAAGTGGAAAAAAAGTTTTTACTTTGATTGCAGGGCATCACGGTGGCTAAGTAGGTAGCATTAGCACCTCAAAGCATGAAGGCTGTGGGTTATACTCCTTTCTGTGTTGAGCTTCCATGTTTTCCTCGTGTTTACTCCAGGGGCTGTGATTTAAAAAAATTAAGGGGGGAATTGAAGATATTAAACAAATAAATTGTCTATAATTGTGTTTGGCATTGAACTTGATGAATAACTACCTGACTGTCAGTAAGGTAACCAAAGTGTAAAACATAAGGTTAAAATTCTAATCTAATAAACTAATGAACAAACTCTGTTTGCAAGTGTAAGATCAAATTGGATGCAATTTCGGATTAAGCCAAGAGAACTCATCAGTTATTTACAATTTATAATGTGGTTATACCACAAAGGTAAATTAAATTGTACATTTAAATTACAATGTAAGACTAAATGATTGTTTTTTAAGTCCTTGTATGTATATTTTACCTAGTATATTGCCTTAGAAACTCTGCAATTCAATTGTAATGAACATCGTCATTCTCAGTCAAAGTAAAAGAAGAGTTGCATAAAACATTTGTAATTGATTAAGACAAAATGTAAAACAGAAACTTGATTTAAA
The DNA here is from genome assembly GCA_034509105.1 of Microcambeva barbata. NCBI lineage: Eukaryota > Metazoa > Chordata > Actinopteri > Siluriformes > Trichomycteridae > Microcambeva > Microcambeva barbata. Next base: position 13,314,189 of record JAYDZF010000034.1, on the reverse strand, counting down.
ACAGTGAACATTGATACAGTGGTCTGTGGTATGTAAATGTGGGGGTTGTGTGTCTTATGAAGGTCAGTCAGGTAATTAAAGAAGCTATTCGTGCCACAAGCAACAAAGTGCTCAATACAGCAGCGCAACTCATAAACTCATACTTAGTTTGGCATTCTTTTGGCACTATTATTCTTTTTACTACTGTTATTATTGTGTAACACACAGCTCTTTTCCAGCTGTGTGTTTTGTGTGGGTGTTTGTGTGATTTGGGGGGAGGGGTGTTGACAGCTAAAATCCAGCAACAGTCAGCTGGGATTCCATAAGAGAATAAACACACATAGTGGTAGTTTATGAGATCCTGCACACCAAGTCACACACACGTTCAGACAAGGCCTCAGTTTTAAGGTCTCACGCAGCCTTGATCTATGTTAAGTTTGTGATAGGAGTGATCTGCTGTTAAAATTTGTGGTGTGAAATATTTGCTTGCTGATAAAGCATTCTCAACACGTTCCCCAGTCTTCACCATGGACTGGGAACAGAAAATAGCCTCTGGCCTTAAAAGTGTACTATATTTAGGACCTATTGCTTATCAAGTGAGGCCAAATCTACAAGGGCAGAGGAGACACTGCTGAGTTCTTCTGATAGGACTACTAAAGTAACACATTACAGAGACACAATGCAGGCAGGAGTGTCTGTGTTGGGAAATTATACTTCATCTGCAACTTTTTGAATAGTGCCAAAATGTGTCACATGGTTACTGATGACACCATCTAACTTACTACTTCAAATATCATGTTTATATTAAAAAGTTGGCAGTACCCACTGTTTTATATTGTTTTCAACATTCACAATATTATAATCCCAAAGTTCAGATGATTAAATACATCAGAATTTATGAATGATTTAAATATTTCTTCATTTTTCAATTAAATGGGCAATGGTTTGGTCCAGATGTCCCGGAGAAAATATGTGTAAACCTTAAGCTGATTTTTTTCAACCAATGTACAAGTAAGGCTCCATACAAATCAAGCCAATAGAAGTTAAAGGTCTCGCTCACATGCCCCAGTGGAAACTTGGCCGCAAACTTGGCCATGCTCTTCCAACCAATGTTGAGCATTCTAGATGTGTGACATGCTGCATCGTCTTCTTGGCAGATCCCATCAGGCCCAGGAAAGACAAAACATGTACAGATGTACGTGATCAACCACAATATATGTGCAGACAGCCTATAACACTCCTTATGTATGTATACCAAGCCAGTTCATGAAACATGACTTCATTCATGAGGTCTGTCGGCGTCAAAGTAGGAAATGGTCATAATAATGTAACTTGATGCATGTGTCAGAATGTGTGTTTGTTCTTCTTAGCAACCTGTATGGGGTGTTACCTGCATTTCGCCCAGTGAATCAGACTCACTGAGATTGTGAAACTGATAAAGCAGTTGTAAAACATGCAATTACTGAACAAATAAACATCACAGCTTTAGAGCGTTCATATTTTTCACATAACTTTAAAATTTTTGTTTTATTTGTGTTTGTGTATTTCACTTTTTTTTTTTTTTTGCCCAAAAACTGACTCGTGAAATGAAAAAGTTCTAAATTGCTCTATGTACCAGCATTAACACGGGGCATTAAGCAAAGCATGAAAAAGAACAATGCTCTGGCTTGGGAAAACATCCTGAATGGAATTTTCCATTCATTTGACAGTTTTTCTGTGAATGAGTTGCTTTTGAGAGGCATTTATAAACCAGTCAGTTCTAACCACTGGGATACAACAGAATCTGTGAATTGCCTCCAGGATTGTTAACACAAACGCAAATTAATGCACACACACAGACACACACACACTGACACACACACACACACACACAGACACACCCAGATGCCAGTTCCAGCATGTACGTTCCCCATAGGCTTATGATCTAACATCTAACTGTCATCACCCTACAGTCATCCAACAATCAGAGCACCTCACTGCTGACAGCAATCAGCTCCATTACATTCTCTCACACACATATAGCCTGGTGCAAGCACACACTTGAACACGCATGTGCCCCAAGCATGCTTGTAGAAAAAAAAAAGTACATCAAACACAAAAACACTCATGAGAGCTCATGCTTCTTTATTGCACTGCAGCCTCTAAGCCCACATTAATGTAAACCCAGCTTGAAAATCCCTGTTTCAGGACTTTTGTTTTTTTATTTAAAGAGAGCATTATTGTATGTGTATCAATCAACCTAGCCCAAAAAGTCACTTACTCTGGTCAGAATTTTTCTGTCATTTCCTTTAAAAAGATATCTATCTATTTCATCGATCACATCTGTGAAAGTTGTTGTCAAATTTCCCCCCAAAAGAACAGAAATCAAGATGAAATCAAAATTTATATGCGTTCAAATTGTTTGCCAAACTTAGCCTTTCATTGGGATTTCCAGTAGTCAGAATTCTGTGCAGACTGTGAAAATAAATATAATTATATTTAGATAGTGTGGAGCAGATGGAACGAGGAGATTTTACACTAGCACACCAGCGAGGATAGTCTGAATTCCCAGTTCGTCACCCTAGCTACTAGGATGCACAAACCAGTGTACTGTAGTGTTGGTCACGGGCCTATATAATAGGTGGGTTGTTTCAGGAAGGGCATCCGGTGTAAAAACTATGGCAAATCAATAATGAGGATCACGATCCACTGTGGTGACCCCTAAGAGGAGCAGCTGAATGCTGAAACACCCAAACTTAATAATCATTTTCATTATTTTGGATAACATACAGCCAAATGTATCCTTATTCTAATAGAATATACTCATTTTGGTCAAACACCACCTGGACAGTGTAAACATGCATTAGGTTTGTACAAATGTCCCAGGACCTTCTCGCTGTGAGCCACCGTGCTGCCCTATGCTAAATTAGGTGTAGAGTGCTGTTCATAGAGACTCATAGAGAGTCATAGAGTTTCATAGAGTTTTATCTATTTAAAATACTTTGAAGATTGAAAAACAGCATGAACACAGAGCTTCATCTATCTCACACACAGACACACAATCACATGTACACTTAGGCCGGAGACCCATTATAAAAACTAGGCCTCTGTTGTGGTATGTACTTTTGTGCTTGTCAATCAGCCATCTGCCTATTTCCCACATCTTCCTGCTGTGGCCTGGAGAGATGCCATGAGGAAACAGCAAAGAAAATAACCCAATGACATTTCCTCTTCATGGCAGACCATGGTGAAAGCTTTAGCCACATCACTTTGTATTTAACCACAAACCTCTTACAGTTTACAAACCATAACTGTTTATGTTTGAGTTCCTTTTAATATATATGAGTTTAAGTATGTTTTAATATCTTACTTACGAGAAAAAAAACACTATAAAAATAATAATAATACTCACTCAATCAATTTATTAACCACTTATCCAATCAGGGTCGAGATGGCTGGAGCTTATACCAGCATTTCAATGGGACACCTTGGCCAGTCCATCCCAGGGCAGACACACACACATGCTCACCTCTAGGGTGATCCTGAGCCACCGTGCCACTTACATACACTACAACCCTATGGTGTAAATAATTGTTCTCCGTCCAGACCTTTAATCTAAGAAATATTGCTAATTAATTATTTTAAATACTCATATCTGAGAATGAGCAGTTAATACAACCAATATCCAGAAAAAGATTTGTTTATTTAAAAGTACAAAATAAAGATCTGCCCTTATGTCACTGTTTAAAAAATGCTTCAACTAGTGATTAAAGCAATTCACAATATTTAAATCACAGTACTAAGAAATGTGTGTGTGTGTGTGTGTGTGTGTTTATAAGTGGATATCAGTCTATCTGGGTTATTGTTCTTATGCACTCATGTGTACATGCTGCCTTGTAGTGGAGAACTGTATGTGAATGTGTTTTTACATCCACACATGACCGTATGGGTGTGTTCCCCGGCACGGACCATTATGAACAATCTTCCAGTTCCTTTCAAAGCAGCAAAACAAAGATACGTGCTCCTGTGCACACTAATACCCTTTAATAACCATATATGGTCCCTATCAGGTGTAAGCAACAATACAATGTGGTCTGTGCACGGATCAGTTACAGTAGCTAACTAGAGCTTGATATTCAGGTGAAATATAACTACAATGGATTTTAAATGAAATGAATTTTTTGAAAAGTAAATTAATGAAGAAATAAAATTATAATTTAAGAACAAGATGAAACACTTGGAGGGCTGAAGCTTTCCTGAGATTTGCATTTATCTTCTTTACTGATCAAAATCCGTCCATTGGAAGGCCTTAATGAGTAGATGAAATTCGATTTTAACAATCATGAATTAAAATAACATTTTACAAACATTTGTAATGCGTGCTGAGCCACCTCCAAATTTGCACAGACTGAGCCTTTGCTGGATCCTTCTTCATCATTGTTTAAAATGGTCTTGAATTTAAAGATTCTATAAAATGTTCCTACAAAACAAAGTTTGTGATCTATTATCAAGTTTTATTGTTTTGATCTGTTACTCTGTAATTAAAGCTGGAGATTTTTTAACTATATATATATATATATATATATATATATATTCTTTATTCTATAGTTTTTCATCAGTCATTAAATTATTCTCATGTTCGTTAATTCATAGTGTATCTAAATGAAGCTGATGTTGATTAGACTTTAGAAATGTATGTTTTGTGGTTAAGCTTTCTTTGCATTCATTGTGCAAAACATTAAAACCTGCCAAATACTGCATTGGCATGTTTAAAATATAATAATACACTCATTTCTTTTAGCTCTTAGTAAAAATATCATATTTCCCATTATATTAAATACATTGAGCTGTTTGATCTCCAAAAACTTTTAAGACGATGCAAAACTGATGCTAATCAATACTAACTCATTCCCTTAGTATTGAAGTGAGTCACTTCTATTGTCATTCGAACCAGGTATATGATATAATGTAATGCAGTTTGAACTTGGATGCAGTGCAGCCTCCTTCCAGAGGGGAGGTGGGGGGAAAGTTTTTGTGCAGGTTGGGTGGGGTCATAATGGCATCGGTTCTGGACTGGACATCCTCTGCTACATCGATTGGCTGTTTCAGGTGCTTCATTACCATCCTGTCAAAGCACTTCATGATGACAAGAGTTAGTCAAATAGGGTGGCACTGTAAACACTGTGTAAAAAATCAATAAGAGCTCAATTTAGATACAATTTGGTACATTTGCCACTGTACGTAAGTCATCTAAAGAGAAACAAAGATTTCTATTAAAAAAAACAGTTAATTAGTTATTAGTTATTGTCTTGTCCTCTGTGCTGATGATCTAAAGGAGTCATTTAGGAAAATGCATCTAGTCAGTGTCAAGTTTCAGTTGGGGTGGATAAGTGACTGGAAACCTCAGTGACTGAAGCCATTCAAGGAGTAAAATCCTTTTTCTATGCAACATGTTTGTCCGTCCCCCAGACGTCTGCATAATGTCATCGGCAGATTTGGGGAAATTCTCAGCCGCACAGACAATGTGTAATGAATGAAAGTGGTAGATCCCCAGTGTAAAAACAAATGAGGATACATTGATAACCTTGCTTTCTACTTTTGGGTGTTGTTTAAAACATTAACTTGCTCTAGTGCAAAATGCAAAATGTCCAAAAAGTGGCTCAAGCAATATTAACAAATGTATTATAAATTTGCCCCAGCATTTCTAATAATGTATTCCAAAGATTGAATTAAGTTAGTAATAATTAAAAAATAATAATAAAATGTCACAGAGGGTTGACAAAAGACTATTGACAATTCACTGTGATCCTTTGGACCTATAGCTCATGAACAATGCGCATGATTTTTAAATTCCTTGTGGTTTAATTAACATATATCAGACCAGAACTCAAATCCTTTAATCATATTTGCCATACCATTGTAAAATGTTATTGATTAAAATATATTTGATGTACTCACAATATACAGGATCCAATTGTTTTAAAACAACTACATTCATAATGTAAGGTATAACTGTTTGAAAAGCAAAAATACATTTTATCATTTCCGCTGATAAAAGTTGTAAGTTGCAATATGATGGGGCAAACCGAGAATCTGGTCTTTAGTAACACTTTGAAAACAAAGTGAAACTGTATAATTTGCTCTATAGGTTTGAGTTTTAATGCGTCATACATCAAAGTTCCCCAGTGGAGTTGGGGGAATGGGGCTGACTAAAATGTAGAGGTTTCCAATTAGGTGTGGGTGCAGACACTGCATGTATTCCGACTTTGCACATTTAGAAACATATGCTCTGGTTTATTACAATATAATGTAATTTAATCTACTTTCTTATCTAGATTTACAACTGTTTCTGCATCTTCAGCTGTTTTTTCTCTCATTAACATTTGGTTCTAACATCATAAACAAATGAATGTCCATATCTCATCAACACAGTTAACACTGTATAATTCACATATTTTAAAACAACTGATGCCTGTTACACATGAAACAGAGCAAGTAAAGAGTTATTAAATAAATATAATATTTAAATTACCACCATGTCCAACACAAAAAGCAGGTGCATAGGCACAAATGAGTGAATAGTGAGCAAGGATTAAGGTCAAATCAAGTCAATAGAGACTTTTACAATCTTGTCACAAAACAGCTATTTGGACAAGCATCATAAAGCACCCTGATGCAATAAGATAATATATGATCAAACTTCATTAAGTAAAAATGTAAAATCAGCACACAGTTATGAGTGACTAAGAGTGCTTATGATTACTTTCAGGAAAGAATAAATGTAAAAGTACATAAACAGAACATAAAAGGTCATTATGCATATGTTCTGTGTCTGCGAAAAGTATGAGAGCAATGAGTCAGCAGGGACAGTGTTCAATGTACCGACACTTTCAGTTCCAAACAGCTTAAAGTACATCACAGTCATGACTCTGAAACCACAGCATGACATCAATGCAGCTCATGCATTAGGACCTACAAAAACCTAAAAAGTTGTTTACACACACAGAGAGAGAGAGAGAGAGAGAGAGAGAGAGAGAGAGAGATTTCAGCAAAGCTTTTTTCATTCACAGTTGGAGTTCCTCCACCCAATAAGCAAACTCTGATGTTGAAACTTGGTTCAATTTCCTGTACTGTCGATGTTAATGAATAACAAATGTCAACCTTATTTTTTAGTCAACTTATTAATAACTTTTAAGTAACTTTTTAATTTTTATTAAACCCTTTATCCAAAGGGGTAAGAGTGGCACAGAGGTAAATTCTGCTAGACCACTATAGCTGGGATCTTGTGTTCAAATCCCCAGCAGCCCTAACAGTTACTACCGTTTTTTTCCCTCTGATTTAAAGAAAAAGGTCCCAAGTTTCCCTCTACATGAATAGAGAACTGTAAATTGTCCCAGGATCTGAAAGTGAGTGATTAAGTGTGATTACATATTAGTAAGGAAGTGGTTAGTTAATTTCAAATAAATTGTGTGGCATGCTGGGGCAGGTGGTGAAGAAGTTTATGTCACACACACCCACACACAATCACATAATTTCAGGGACTTTAATCAGCCTGACTGCGTGTTTGGACTGTTGGAGCACCCAGTAGATATCCATGCTGACAGAGGAAACCCAGGACGTTTTTGCTGTGTGGTTACGGCATAGTTCATGGTGACATGCAACCCTATGCCAATTCCTCCTTTATAAAGCATACCAGTAGACCATCTGTAGAAGGATTGTATTAGGTTACCATTTCTTCTGCCTTGTGTTCCAAACCCAGGACTCACTGCACCCTGTACCAGGATAAAGCATTTAATGAATGAAATAATTTTACTTATTCAAATGTTTTCACCATATTTGCTACTTTATGTGCCCTGTGGTGGATGAACTACCCCTGAAGCCAAAAGATTTGTTGCTTCAAAGGTTCAATCCCTTCTCTGGTTTTTGCTGCTTTAATTAAATTTTTGAACAATGGTGGCTTACTGACATTTATGGCATTTAGCAGACATGTTGACATGTTACTGACACACAGACCTACAGTCTTACAGGCCACCAGTCTCTAGGTCAAAGGTCTGTATAGTTGATACTTTGTGTAAGTAAGATTTCATTTGTTGATTTTGCTGTGTGTATCTTTGTGCAAAACATGACCAAGTCTTGTGACCGTGAGTCATTCATTAAGCAAATAGAACAGAGAAAAAGATAGTTATAGATGTTTTATTACACTCACAGACTGAAGAACAGGTGGTGTCTAAGACTATAAAGCTTAATTAGGATTGGCATTAGGATTAATGTGATACAGTTATATTTATAACTCTAGTTATAGTTGTCGATTGAAAATTGAGGTAAAATTATGATTACGTATTTTATCTGTGTTTATGTCAAATAATTCAAGATCTTTAACATGTAAGATCACTGTTCTCTAGTGGCACAACATTTTCAGATTTTTTAAAAAACTTTTTTTGTTTGTTGGTTGATTTAATGGTTGGCAAGCAAACCATATTAATGTAACCCAAAACATGGTTTCATTTGGTCTTCAAATATCTCTAGACAACTAAAGAGCTTTAGAAGCAGCCACGGACCCTCCTCAAAAAATCTGTATTATTTTCCTGTGCTGACTTTAAATAATGTAATAAACCAGTATTGCATATTGGAAAATGATCATTTTAATTTTTTTAAGATGATGTCAATTGCCTTTCTATTCTGCAAACTCACGTTGCTTTCCGTAAATGAATATGTCATACCATTACTGGGAATATAGTAATATGTAAGTTTCTTGCCTGCCCAACACCACTCTAAAATGTTACAGCTATCCAATCCTTTTTCTCTATGCTCGTGTCTTTACAAAAAGCATTTCACTTTTGTTTTTCATAAAAAATTATTCTAATCTACAATGACTGTTGAGATGTATTATACTCAATCAAAACTCAAATCTCGACTGTACCTTGGGCCTCTGCTTACTAGTGTTAGACGTAGGTCTGGTAACGTAATGTAACAAACACTAATCAACCTTGTTAAATAATCGTGTCTGGAGTTTCTATCTAATTCTACCAGACTCATTATGCATGATGTTTAGGGCCCAGCCATGTCATGTATCTTAAATCTGGTTTAGGTCCAAATAAATAAAAACAAGAGTAAACAAGCAAGTATGATCCATGTTCCTGTAAATGCACACATTTAGACAACTATATAAAAAAACTTGTTAGTTAAATCTTTCACATTGTATTTGATTGTTTTTGATGAGTTGAATTTTACAAATTTAAAATTTGGAATGGTAGAGGTTTATAATGTAATTATTATGGAAAGGTAAAGTTTATAATAACTGCGACACACAGAACGTGTCAAAAATAAAAAAAATAAACAAACAAAAACCCTGACTGGTAATACAGGCAGAAATGCACATAGCAATTGAAAGTCAAACACGAGACCCAGTATTTAAACCCCTAATACAGAGTAGATCATCTGTCATGGGACCACATGTGCAGATCCGAAACAAATGAACATGGCAACATGGAAGGGATTGAAAGTGCTGGGAGCAGCTCTAAAAAACATTCTCGAGGAAGTCAGTTCTTTAGATTTGAAGAAGTCCGGGGTGTGGAACACCCGGAAGCCAGAATGCTAAGAGCAATCGGCTGCAAAACACAACAGCATATATAAACTCATTAGATCACATGCGCTGAAGCACAGATTAGAACTGGAATCTGTGGTCTCTTGTTCTACAGTCAATCCTTGGGACCTTTGGAAAGCTGGACCTTTGATTGGAGCGAGAGTGCCGTTTAGAGCCATGTATGCATTAGCCTCAGGCTAACAGTAGCTTAGGAGCTTAAAAACATAGCAAATGTGGAGCATGGACTACAAAACCAAAGGGTCACCTAATAAGAAAATAACAAAGATTCCCTGATTCCCTCAGGCCTCCTAACCATACATCTCTGAATGTTCTGGTAAAACCCAGAGTTACCATCTGATTCAAGCAAAAGAGATTAAAAAGAGGTAAAAATAGATGTGTAATGTGGCAAAATGCAGTGCCATAAGCCACCCAGTGCCCAGGAGCTTACTGAATAGATTCAGTTGACAAGATTCATGGGGGCATTCATGCACCCATCACTGGATAAAAACAATGGTCAATAATGGGGTCTGGATCCGGAAAGTATTCAAACAATACTCCAAAATGGATTACATTCTTTTTTTTTTCAAAAGTCTACACACAATACCCCATTTATTGTCTTGGCTGTTTGCTTACGGTTGATGTTTTGCTGGCAAAATTTGCCCCAATCTGAGGTCTAGAGCTTCAGGGATGTCTCTGTACAATGCTTAATTCAGTTCATACTACTAAAAAACAACCCCACAGAGCATTATGCTGCCACCACAATGCTTCACTGTAGGGATGGTACTGGCCAGGTGATTAACAGTGCTTGGTTTCTGCCACACATGATGTTTCATTTTTGTTTCACCAGACCAAAGAATTTTGTTTCTCATGGTCTGAGATTTCATTTGGTGCCTTTTGGCAGTATTTTGCCTTTTAGTGAGAAGTGACTTCAGTCTGGCCACTCTACCACAAAGGCCTGTTTGGTGTAATGCAGCAGAAATAGTGATTCTTCTGAAAGATTCTCCTCTCTTCACAGTTCAATGCTGAATCGTGTGAATATTTATGTACATGTGATTTTTTTCAAAAATTCCAAACATTTTTATTTTTGTTTTGGGGTATTGTGTGTAGAATTTTGAAAAACGTAATGTATTTTTGGGGAATATTGGGGAAAGGCTGTAACATAACAAAATGTGGGAATATGTATGAAGGAATGTAGCTAACACCATCCTCTGAATGTGTTGATCTGCCCAGTTGCATTGTACAAACCACAGGCCATAAAAAGCTGGTGTCTTATTTTATATGTCTGGGAGGAACCGCTCAACTCTCAGACTGGTGGCTAGTGCACAATAAGGAAGACTTAGTTCATGGCTTTAAATGAGGAGCTTCCAAATTTGGTACATAATGGTGTCAAACAAAGATTATTAAATTAATCTTGCATTAAACTCATCCTGGTATACAGAATGGTCTAACCATGCTGTACTAGGCATAGATGTTTGGTGATTTTTTTTGTCTGTTAAACTTGTTAGAGCCATATTAGAATTTATGTTGTAAAAAGCAATTTTATTTTGTGAATGGGATGTCAAGGGACGGTGGTGGCCTAGTGAGTAGAGCTTTGGGCTATCAACCAGAAATTGGCAGTTCAAATCTCAGCCCTGCTAGGAAGCCACTGTTGGCTCCTTGAGCAAGACCCTTAACCCTCACTGCTCCAGGGGCGCTGTATGATGGCTGACCCTGCGATCTGACCCCAGCTTTCAAAGTTGGGATAATCGAAGAAAGAATTTCATTGTACTGAACATCTGTATATGTGTCAATATATGACAAATGACAAATAAAGGCATTCTATTGTATTCTATTCTAAAAGAGTTCATGATGACAACACATTCACCTGAATCATATTCAATAACATGACTGTGGCATATTTAATTTAATTGTTTTAACATAAAGGAGCAGATTACAAACACGGATTATAAGGTTTTTCCTCTCACATACTCTCATCACAAATACAATACAGTACAACACAACATTTCATTCTCTGTTTAAAGACTGTTTATCCATATCCAGAGCTGTAGTTCTAAGCCTCACCCAACTGTTTGTCCCTGTTTCCTCTACAATAGCAGTATGGGAGGCAGGGAGAGTGGTGTGTTTATCTGAAGGTACTTTGTGTGTGTATTTTGAGGTGAGCAAATTGCTGTGTAGCACTGAAGTGTGTTTTTTTGTGGTGGAGAGTAACTGCCCTCCCACACAGGCAAACCAGGTCACCTCATCAATATGAACATGTATACAAATCTGGCGTCAAAGCATGGCGTATGTTGTGCAAATCTTTCATCATTCACCATCAGTTTCAAAACATAAAGTTCTTGCTGTAGCAATACAGAAGATTAACAAGTTGGAATCAAGACTGTCCTTAACATTTGAACAAATTATACAGTTGATCAAAGTTACAGTTGCATTCTGTTATTGAGCATACTCCTTTAAAGTTTGATCTACACTTATGTCATAATAAAATCCCTTTCTGTAAGTTATTAACACATACTGAATTACAAATTTACATTTATTTCCAGACAAAGAAGGTAAAGTACAATGAATTGTGGATGATCAGGGTACCAGTTTTGGACAGCCTGCTGAAAAATAACACTATCCCAGACAACAATGTTCCTGGACTGCTCTGGTCTCTCCCCGGTAATGGGGAATGTTGTGCAGTGTGTGTAGGAAAGTGATTATGTGTGCTGTGTTTTAGGGAACAAAGGCAGCATGATGATGAACAACACCATGCAGACCAGGAACACGGATGATGGCACAGTGTCCTATAATGAAAACGGGACCCTGTCTATCATCTTCGTCCATACTTGATGTCTATGAAGAACATGGCTCAGTAAAGATAAACTTAATGAATGGATATTGCTATTGTGACATTGTCTGTAATTATGTATTGTCATATTTGTTGAAGGTATATTCTGTTGTCTGCTCTGACCATGTTTCTGAGGTCCTCTTTCTGCTCTAAACAGCCGCCTTCTTCCTCCAGTAAGGACTAGTCTTTCAGTTCTGCAGAAACATGATGTGAATGGTTATTCATGTAAAGTGAAATGCTACGGCAAATAATGATCTGGCACTGCAGTAGTTCAGTACAAGTTCAGTAGTATGGCATAGAGAATAGGTTTACTTACCTAGTCTGCCCAGCCTCACATGGTCAACCAGAGTGATAGTTGGTGATTGGTGATAGTTGCTTTTGCTGGTCCTCTTGCTAGTGCTGGATGAGGATGTCCTCATCCTCTTCCCTGGCCTCTTCCTCTGCCTTTTCCTCTTTCTCCTGCATTTGCCTCCATTGTTGTGCAAACCAAGATGTGTAACCTGTGACCTCTTTTATAGGACTAGCGTGCTGATCTGTTCATGTTATCCAGGAATGTTTGTATCTGTTGGGGATTGGTTTGGGCAATTGGTTCATTGGTTTGGTGTTTGTATGACATTGTTTTCCACAAATAAATACATGGTGTTCAATTTGAATTGCTTTATTTATTGTAGAATTTAGTGTTTAGAGTTTGGATAAAAGTGTATTTTTGAATTACTGACTGAGTGTAAGGTAGACAATTAGCTTCTAATTTAGAATACCAGGTCAATAGTAAGCCTTTCTGAGTTATTTCCAAAATTGTCCTACAAGTACCATATTTAGGATTTTGCAACTGCAAACTGTAATACGCCGGATGTATTAAACAAGTCATGAGTAAATCAATAATAGAATGTTTTGTTTAAAATCAGAATATAATTATAAAGTTTCACATATAAGATGTTTGACTTAATTTTCAGTTCAATAGAGATTTCTAAATAGGAAAACATGTCCAGTAAAGATGTTCACAGGATGATATTTTAAGTAATATTTAGTATATTCAGTATGTGTAGTGGAAGATCAAATCATTGCATTCATAACTTGATAGCAGATAATATAACAGATGTGCAAATCATATTGTGCAATATGTGCAGATGCTTTTATCAATAAAGTATTTAATATCTTAATGCAACATTCTGAATTATGTAACTGTACTGTAAGTCACTTTGAGTAAAGGCGTCTGCTAAATGCTGAAAATTTTAAATGTAATTAATGTAACTACTGAAGGAAGATTTGAGTAGAAGATAATACATGGACATTGAAATATCCAAATAATGACTGGTTTCACCTCTTTACTGAAACTAAATATAAAAAGACAAACACATTCTAGTTTATTTTCTTAGGTTTTTTTGCATCACTGTGTACTAAAATGAGGTCTCATCTTCACTGAAAAATGATTAAGCCATTTCATTCAAACATTCAAATATTAACCGACTTTGATTGGTTAGTCTATAGAACAGTACACTCAGGATCTTGTCTGGATATTTACTGTTTTCCAAGCAAGAAAATAAAGTTTAGGAAAAGAAAATTATTCTATTATTTACAATGTTAAGTTAAATAACTTAAATCTGCAAACAAAATTCATTCTATATGTCACAGGCCTGTAGAGTCATCGGAACTCCACCCAACTCTCTCCAAACACTGCATACTTGGTTTTGGTCAAATTGACTCATCTTCTGTGACTTCAATAATTAGTTATGGCTGAGTCCGTGAAGAGATTTCAGCAGCCTGGTCACTTCAGGGCAATTTTCCACTATTTTGTCTCTGTCATTTGCTGCTGGAAAGTCCTGGAACATTAGAAATAGCTTTCTAACCCAAACCAAGCAGAACCTTTTTTACATTTTAGCATGTTGTTTAAATACCCAATCTGACTTTAATTGTAAAGATAAGACTTATTCATTTATAATTATAATCAGAACTCACTTCCATAGCACTGTTAAAGAAAACTTGCCGTCACATGATGTTTTGCATTTAACCAGTTTATAAGGTGTATTGTCTCTTCTGTCACGTCTTTCTCGGCCTACAGGCTTAATGATCAACAGGGACTTAAGTTGCTATGGAATAGACCACTGTCCTTTAACAGGCATCCACTTAAGGAAGTTAGGGTTTAGATACTCTCAAAACAGTGTAGTAAGATTTTATTTGCTAATAAACAAAGCCCTGTGTTTTCTTCTCTTAATGCATTTTCATGGAAATAGCTTAATTGCTTAATAAGATATAAATAAATTGCTTGACACATTCAATTACGTTGTTATATGTCGTGTGGGCTTTAGTGAGATCTCTTTTAAGGACACAACCAAGGGTAATACCCAAGCAATTGGGTCGATTATGTCTGTCCCATGATTTACTATTCCCAAATAGCCTTACAGTTTATGGCCCTTGAGTACAATTAACTAAGCAATAAAAGGAAGCTTTCTGATTTACAAGATGGATGCTGATTATCTGAATGTAATGTCTTAAATGTTCCATGATGTGCCCATTTCCGCTAAACAATCTCTTTCCATAAGTATGTAAATTGAGGACAGTGGATGTGGGAGTTTAACCAAAGCTTGTTTCATTTTTTGGGAGAAACAAGGAAACCCACAGAACACAAGCAGCCCACAAGTACCTAAACACTTGCAGCAAGACAAAGTAAGCATACAATGAAAATAACCTCTCAAAACCAAACAAGCCTTTCTTAAAAAGCCAAATACCCCTGACAACACTCAGTTGGCCTGAATAGAGGCAGAGGAACAAAGTGAGCTAACAGGAGATACGAATGCAAGTGGGTCTGCCTAGGTCAATTAGTGCACGGTCATATCACCTTTTGCATAAACAGGATGGGTCACCGCAGGGGCCAGGATGCACTCAGGCTCAAACAAAGGCCTCTATCTCTATCTGTGACCCTCTCGCTATCCAGACTGGCCACTGCATACTTCCTTCCTTCTGTGCACACTGACCAAAATAAAACCCAAGAACAATTGCTACAGTCAGAGTCTGTGGAAGCATTTCATTTTTCACAGAAGCCATAACGGCAGGTCCCCTGGCGAAAAGTCTGTGCTTCACGCAATGATCCTTCAGCTGTTCTAAGGAGAGCTGTAGGCCCAGCTGTTGTTTACATCAGGGGCTTTGGATTGACAGGGCAAAACTGGAGCCTGAACAAATAGACAGCCAGTGAAAGAAAAGAAAAATAGGTTAAAAACTACACCTTTTTATATGACATTGATTATTGTTGGTGTATATATAACAAAGCTTAAGAAACAACCCTTGGAATTCCACATAAGGCATTTTTCCAGAACGTTTGATTGCTGAAATGACTGCACTGAGAGTTATTTATTTGGTTGTAGAGCTTGTTGCTAAGATAATTATTTAATCACATAGAATATATATTGTTCAATATTGTAATGAAATTATGCATTGTGTAACTGTCTTTTTATGACCAAAAATCAGGAATTCACTATAATATACACATAAATGAAAATGCCCCATTTAGTTTATTATTCACCTTTATTGTCATATTTATGCAGTGTAGTCCAAGTGCTGTGCCGATTATTTTTATTTGTAATGGCTATAAAGGTAAATCTTATATCAACAACCAAGAAGCCTTAGAATGATGTTGTTTTTCTTTTTCTTCTGTCTGTATGACACTGGGAATTGTGTGATACAGTATGTTGAACCCATATGCAAAAAACTTGCCAGGCACACAGCCCCCATTCCAAAATCCAGCTGGTTCCTATTGCTGCCAAACCTAAACAGGTACTAGTGTAAAGGAACTGGACCTGAAATGCTGGACCGGTGTCCTGTGGTAAAAAAAATACTTCTAGACTTCAGATTCCTTTAAAAAAATGCAAAATAAAAAATCCAAAGCAGCAGGAATGGAAAGATTGTATATAAAACACTGTGAGAAGGTAATCAGAGCAACATTATGATGGTTTTTTGAAAGTGTGTGGTAGCTTGGTGCCTGCTTTGCTGGGGTGAACTTGTTGGTTAATAGGTAATGAGAGGAAGCAGAGATTGTAAAGTGGTGGCGCCTTACAGTCCAGTCTGTACGTACCATTCCTCCAGATGTCTGAAGGTGCTTCCAGATGGTACACACCTGGCTGTTTTGTTGTGTAAGTGCATGTGTGTATGTGCATTTCATGAGTCGGGACATGAAGGGAAATAAATATGGTATGAAGAACAGTAATTCAGCTATCAGTCATTTGTCATGGAATGAGTCATTTATATTTTGGAACAGTGGGTAGGGTTGAGATACACGTATCAAGATACTGAAGCGCTTCAGTCAACAATACCGCTGAAAATAATATGTAATCAAGGCTAAACACTTTGTCAGACACAAGTGAACGTTAAAAACAAACAAGAACACAGGCACAGGCTTGTCCTCGCTCCAACAGAGTAATTCACACACAAATACACATATATGCAACTCACTCATGTTTCAGGTCAGTAAATTGCATTCAAAAAAGTCAATGTACGTTGGTTTTTGAAGATCAATATCAGAATGTATTACTATTATCCTACAGAAAATTAAAAACATTATGATCCAAGCATACTTTAAAAATCTTCAAATAAGCAGGTTGTGATCTTACTTAGAAAGACTTATCTTTCTCTGTCTTTAAGTGCCCCAAAAATACTCAAAGGGTTTGGGTCAGGTGACTGTTCAAGGAAAGGAGCAATTTGATCTCAGTGATCTTTTTTGGTCTTCCAATGATTGCTGTAAGACATGATATTTGAAAATAAAATTCCTTATTTGGAAGAAAATGCTCAAAAGAAGATTATTAAGTAGTGGTCTCAGACCCTTGGCCTCAGTAAAACTTTTCACTTGCCTGTCTTGATATTTCAGTAATTTTGCATAATTTCTGTGACTGATAAAACTTTTACTGTTTCAAGGTCTTTAATGTATGACTAAAGTGTAGCTTTCACACGAACAAATTACATCCAAGAACCATAAATAAATCAATCAATCACCTGTAATACAGCACGTTTTGATTCATGGTAGGATTCATTTTCTGGATAGCATCAGACCATATGAACATATTTCCAATCATAAGCTCCAAGCTGACGTTTTTCTCTTGATTTTACATATACTTGTACCGGGTGCAATCAGAATGCATTAATATGTCACAAGCTTTTGTCAGTTCTACTAATCACAAACTGGAAATAAAAAGCAATTTATGGCTAGAATTAGAGCAGATCAGATTGAGTTTACCAAAGTACAGTTAACGGTAAAGCAAACTTTAAGTAATTTTCAATCTTTAGCTAAATTAGTTTTTTGAGCAATAATTGGCATGACATGCAGTGGTAAATGGCAGGAATTACCAAATTGCCAGAGATGGAATAGCCGTGAGAGAACTCTTGTGTATTTCCTGTGGTTTTCTAACCCAGTGCTCAATCTTGCTCCCACTTTTAAGGTTAGGCCAAAGCCCACCACAGTGCATGCTTACTGGCTACATGAATGTGCAATATTTGGCCCTGTCCAAAGCAGGCTCGGTGGTCAGGAGGTGTACAAACAGCACATAATGGCCCAGCTTGTAGGTTGCAAACTGGGTCAAAGCACTGGAAACGGAGTGATAGAGAACATGTTGAGCTCGGCTTTTAGCAGATTGAGAGATGAGCAGATGATAAACATTTGCACTTTATTTATGTTTAGATGCTTGAGGGTTGATTTTCTAAAATGTAGAAGTAGACTGTCATAGTCTTTAAACAGATATGTCTCAGAACCTGATTCAACAATAAGCAGCATAATACATCCTAGTTAGACTGGGTAGAGGGTACCTGAAATTATGAGGGGGACAAAAAACATAAAAAGAATGGGTTTAAACAGACACTATTTAGGCCCATTTGGCCCCTCAGCAGGACATGGTTACCACAAATCAAAACAAGCTTATTTACAGAGCACACAATGAATATGACATTTGCATCCTGGTATAAATGGTCTCTGTTTGGGGGCCATTAAAGAAAAAAAATGTTTTGAATAATGGTCTCTCATATTCAGTTCCAGATTCCATTGCAGTTTACATCAGGGTTCATCAAAGCTGTTCTGCACCTTACCTTACATTTTACCTTATCACCTTGTCTATGACTAAATTAGATCAAGGACCAGTGACTATCATGTTTAAGACACTTAAAGATTTAAGAATCACTTGAAAGCTTTCAGTACCATTGTGGAACATTATGAGAGCTTCAGAATATTGCAAAAATTATGTTTTTTGGCAAAAAGCTCAAGGACTCATCTATTCATCAAAATGAGAACATTAATGGTAATTATTTTAAAGCTTTATTCTGACACTCAAAAACCCTTTAGGTGATTTACTTATTTGTAATAAAAATTATTTAATCAAGACAAATTTGAAATTTAAATTTAATTTAAATTGTTTTAATCAATTTAATTCCCCCCATCATGTTAAGAATGATTATTAAATCATAAAATCCTAGTGACTGATGAAGAAAAAGAAATACAAAAATAGAATTAGACCACACAGTGCTGTATTGTTCAAAAAGACTGAGCTCTGGACTGTGGATAAGATGCTGATGATGAACAGAAATCTAATACCTGGCATGTACTATTTGTGATGACTGCCAGTATCTGAGGCCATGCTGATTCATATCCTGTGTCACCATTCAGGCTTACGGCAAGTCATAAAGAGACCACACTGAGGCAAACTCTGCTTAAGAGCCTTTGGTGCAATGTTTCAATGTTGTGATTACAATTGCTTACATTATGTATGAGATGCATAATTAGAAAAATAGATCATACATGAATCTGTCCAAAGAGTTTTGTCTCACCTGTTCAGAACACAACCTATCAGTGTTGATAGAAGAAATGTATGTCAATGTTGCAATGCTGATCTATTGACACAAGGGAATAAGATAGTCTGGCAGGTGACCTGTTTACTCCTACCTCATTCCACATTGGCAAAAGGCTAATGTGACTCCAGTTACAAAACTACTTTTTCCCAAGTCTACTAAGAATAAAATGAGGACAGTGGTGTAATGCCACGGGAATGACTCATTTACAGCTGGAATTTTAAAAAAATGAGGAAATGTCTACTGAGAAAATTTTGAAGATAGACCTAGATGATTATTTTAGCGTGTAGATTTCGTGTGTATGATATAACTGTTGCAAAATGGCTTCTCTTTAGAAATTATAACTAAAGCTCCTTCAGTTTGTTTGAATTTCTGTCACTGTTGATGCCGGTACCATCAATATAATTTTATCAATATCGAAATGTACACCCTCAGTTATTGAACCTGTTTCAACAGCCCTTCTCAAACTCTGATCTTCTACCTTCTACGATCTGTTCCCATCTCCCACATTTTCAATCTGTCTGATCGGTCACTGGTGACTTGAAACTTGCTGCTGTCACCCCTGCCATTAAGAAACCTGGACTAGATCGGTCCATATTAAGAACTTTCAGGCCCATCTATAAACATTCCTTGCTTAAATAAATGAAAGAGTTGGAGCTTCCCAGTTACTTGCTTACTTGGATTTAAATACTTTTACGGGGTTCCATGCTATATACCATATTGAATATGCCCTTAACCCATGCTATGAATGATCCTCTCACTATGGACACTCATCTTTATCCTCCTTCTCTTAAGAGAATCACAACATTATTTTGGCACGCCTGTCGGAGATTGGACTCACAGGCACAGTTCTGTTCTGGTTTAAGTCCTATCTAACCGACAGGTGCCAAAATTGTCTCTATTGGGCACCACTCAATATATACCGACCCTGTTCAACAAGATGTTCCCTTTTCATTGCTACGCTGAAACTCAGTAATATATTGTCTTTAAAACCTCAGACTCCTTGCAGCTGCTCCTGTCCAGCTGTTCACAAAAATGACATTCCTTGTTGCATACAAATTATGCACACAAAACTGAGCTTCTTTACACTGGCCCTAAATCTGCTCTCTATGATTTCAAATGATGCCCTTACTATCGGATACAGTGTTATCTGGCCCTAAATCTGCTCTCTATGATTTCAAATGATGCCCTTACTATCGGATACAGTGTTATCTGACCCACAACATGTGTGTCCTCATGAATGTGTAATTCTTGTCACATTCGATTGTGTAAGCTTTCCTGCATCACATCACCTCTATGCCTTCTTCATCTTTCCCCATAGGGTCAGAAGGTAATGACTGGCCTCATTTAGAGAGGTCAACCACCGTACAGGTTAGGAGACCTGGAGGTAACTAGCTGCTTAGAGTCAATGTATGAGTCACGATGTGAATCCTTCATCAGCTGTGCCATTGCTCCATCTTCTCTGTAGCTTCATCAGAGAGGTATTTTCTTTTCAGTCACCTGTGGCCCTAGCACCATCGGCAGCTCGGCTTCTCAGGCTCTAAATGATCGCTGCCCCCACTTCAGTTACAAGTGCTTGTGGCCCAATCGGGGTGCTCATGTTATGTGCACCAGCAACTGTGGTTTGAAACCAGCCCTTTTGATTTTGTACGTTTCAATGTGCAAGAGTTTTGATCACCAGGGTCCAGTTGACCCGGCTTTTTCATTTTATTATTTTGTGTCTCATTATATTTAATAGTACTGTCAACGATGGTGTCCAATCAACTGGATTTACTGCAGATGAATCAAAACAATGGAAGAATGATCGCTGTAATCCACCAGGAAATACAGAGTGTGATGGCCCAACACACTGAGAGGGCCTGAGTTCATTAGAGAGCATTAACTCTCTTATTCTCACCATGGAATAATTTCAAAAAGCCCTTCACCTTTTGCATGGTTTTGGAAGAAAATAAAAGCATGAGGAAAACAAATACAGAAACATGGGGACAGGCCAAACTCCGTGCATACAGTAGTTTCAAGCATGGTTCAAACTCAGGTCTCTGGGACTCTAGAATGTATTTATTTTTGTATTATTAAAAGCTGGGCTAGCATGTGCCAGTTTCATGTCACTATTGCTTCTGTAAGACCATGCTCTCACGCAACTGGTCTCATTAAGCAGCCACCTTAAAGCCAGAGTTTGTTTTTCCTCGTTTTTAATACAGAATGTAAAACACTGTATACTGTTATTGCTGGAAATCACCTTGATGAATACAACATTTCTTTCTCTGTTATATGACAGGAACTCAGGCTAAACAAGGGCTGCCAAACCTCTAGACCGGTCATAAAATACTCCATATATTTTTTCCAAATATGAAACCTTGGTCAATTATCCAACACCTTGTTCATAAATGCCTGGCACACAGTGAAACGAAAAGGCAAAGCTTAAAAACACTAAAACATGGCATATAGTCCCAACATGCCGTTTTGAAAACAGCAGAATTTATCTTTACCTTTCATTTCCACTAAACCCTGCAGATTCGCTGTGGGACATGTGTGTGAGTATGATAGCTCCTTGAACACCTCAAGACTGCTAAATGCGTTTGATAAGACTTTGAAAGTAATTATCAATTTGCTTTTGCATTATGCGCTTAAACAGGTGAACCAAACCAGAACAGGTGTGGAAAAGATTCTTACTTCTGGGAATGGCACTACAATGCACAGCTATATGCACCCTAGGTATCTGGCTAGGTATCTACATGAAAATTTGGTATTTCCTATTTACCTGGCTGCATGTTTTTGTCTGTCGGAGAAAACTGGATCTCACGAAGGAAACCCAAAGGGGACACAGAAAGACACCAATCAAAAATTACCTGGACCGCCCAGTCTGGGGATTAAGCCCAGGATCTTTTTGCTGTGAGGTGACAGAGCTACCCACTTAACCACTGTGCCGCCCAACTTTATCAGGTAGTGCTCAGTTCAGGTTAAATAAGACTGGTGAAATTATTCAATTACAAAATCAAGCTCTCCCGCCTTCCCTAATATGGCATAGATGACTGATGTGAACTGCACACATCAGGACAAATCAGATAACATTAGGGACCCGGATTTGATCATTGCCTCCATTTATGAGAGAGTGATGCCCTTCTATGAACTAGTCCTTTTCATGGTTCAATCCCACCTTGCACACAGTGTGTTTGTCCCTTCAAATTCCTGACCAAAATTAGTTTATATAAGTGACAGTGGTAAAATATAAGAGAATTCGGTCACTGCATTCTTCATCTGATTTTTATTTATTCTCTCACACTCACACCTGTAGACTAAAATAAGCTCCATTTGTGGATGTAATCTAAAACGGCAATCAAGGTCAGGTGAACGTGCGTAGGTGTATTTTCTGTGACCAACTTTCCCAGCAGAGATGAATATGTGGGCAATAAAAGATGTGTACAAACTTTGGAGGACACTCAAAGATAAGAAGCTGAGCAGGAAATGAGATAATACGGGATATTTATCATTAAATCTTGGCTGCTATCTGTAGCAGACATCATAGTGTGTGAATTTATACTTAGCAGGTTGTGTAAATTTGGGGGTATGTATTGTGTGTGTGTGTGTGTGTGTGTGTGTGTGTGTGCCTCGGTGTGTACGTTAAGAGTGTATATTGGCTAAGTGTACAGTAGATCCACAGAGCGGGGACTGTTTATTCGGGAGTGGGTAGTGGACAGGCACTGTACAAGCACATATACACACACAAACAACCAGTAAAGAGCTGCTTAGCTCACCTTCATGAATGACCTAACTCAGACTCAGTATAAAGACTATCTATGCAGGAGTTCCTGCACTGACTGGACATGTAACCCGTGAAGGACTCATTGATGACTGTACCTCTGACTAGAGTTTTCAGTGCACATGAGAAATCCAGAGAGCACACAGAGTCACGGTAAACCATACGGGCTACACATTTCACACTCATAAATCATCGTTGGACCTGAAAATGATTTAGCATCCAAACTCGTCTCAACCAAGACCCCCTGCTTTCCTGACCCGATGAAAAAAAATCCAGCTTTTTCCCCAACCTAATTTTATACTTTGCATCTCAAACATTATGACTTAATTCTCAACATTTATTAACTCATATCATTTTCACAATGTGCACTAGAACAAAGACAGACTGTCTTGGTATGGGGCTGTGTCAGAGTCCTTGGTGAAGGTAATTTACACTTCTGTGATGGCAGAATTAATGCAGAAAAGTACACTGAGTTCTCAGAGCAACTTTTCAAAATGACATCTTTTCCAGGATCGTCCATTTTTCAACACGGCGATGCAAAACCTGCTGCAGTCACATATACATCTTAACATGTGCCTGCAGGAAGAATCTGGTACATTAACACCTAAAACACTAAATCACTGATGCCAAAGTGTTTTGAAAGGGAATGTGTATGTTACAAAGTGGTAATGGCTTTACCGTTTAACTGTTTTGAAATGAAAATTTGTGTTTTTTGTGTGAGGTTCAAAAGAATAATCTCCCATATATTTTAACTTTAACCCATTTGTAACTAAAAGGAGAATTAGTAGGCACTATAGCCATGGGGGTTCTCTTGGGACATCAACCATTACCTACCATCTGAACAGTTGTACATAGGATGGCCATAAATCCTAAGCTTTGTACTTTTAGGAGCCACCAGACTGCAACAGATCCCAGAACCCTGGCCCCCAACCCAGATCATGGCATGCTTTAATCTAACAAGCCTAATTAAACCCTGAATTAATAGTTAGTATTTAATTGTTTGTGTTTGTGATTTGATGTGTGTTTAGGTTGAATTCCCTAAAATGAAAAGATTTAGAAGAATAATTCCCTAGTAGTAGTGCCATGTGTGGATCAATTTAAGAACACAATTAAAGGCACAGAAATGTGCACACTCCACTACTGCTGTTATCTTCAATGTTATTGATCTGTCCATTTAGAAAGCTTTAGTTTGAATAAATTTTACCTGTTGGACCAAATAGTGAGGCAACAGCAAGATACCTACAATTCAGTTCAGTCCATTTTGTTTGACCCCTTATCCTAATTAGGGTCGGGGAGGGGTGCTGGAGCCTATCCCAGCTGTTTAAGGCACAAGGTATCACCCTGGATGGGGCACCAGTCGCAGGAACCCACAGGACGATTCAGTGTCTCCAATTGACCTGGTACCCGGAGGAACCTGCACGGACACGGGTAGAACATGCAAACTTTACACAGAAAGGACCTAGATCGCCTTACCCGGGGATCGAACCCAGGTCCTTCTTGCTTCCCATCTGGATCAGGTCCAGACATCAGTGGTTTAAGTTACACACAATCATAAAGTATATAAAACCAATAAAATGAAAACTCATATGCTTCAAGTCTTATAGTAAATGTTTGAGAAGGGCTTCCCCTGTGGATAAACTATGATTTATTTTTGGTGTGCGTGCACATGTGAGTGTGTAAGATAGAAGAGTTTATTTAAAGACATCCTATTTATTGAATCTGTCGTAAAGTTTGACCCAGTTCAGCCAGCTGGGTTAAAGAGGGTGCAATCTGGGCATTTAGGTTGTAGTTTCGGATTAAGTCCACCGTGCATCCTGTAGCTGCTGAGGGTGTCAGTGGGGGAGGATCCATGGAGCACACATGATTTTTGAAGAGGGCTCTCAGATGCTCATTTGGGTTCAAGTCTGGGGAACTTTTAAATGTAGGACATGAAAGGTACATGTAAGGACTGTTTGTGTGTTATTAGTCTAGGAAGAATATGTTTGTGCATTATTATCACTGGGATGGAGATCAGACTACATGTTCTGTATAACTTTATATTCCGAACAACCCAAAGGCTGTCATCAGGCTTTATCATGGAACTGTATACATATTTAGGGTTCTTTAAAGTACTTCAAAGTCTTGTTCTTTATCTTTCAACTAATGTTAGACACTTCTAGATGTGTCAAATGTTACATTGTTATGCTGAAAGATCCCAGAGAAGACAATTGGCATATATGTGTGTACATGGTCTTCAAGAATGTATTCATATTAGATCATTTTGAAAGTGCTTTCACCATGGAAGACATCAATGTGTTTTATAAAATAGCAACTTTAAGTCTGAATAGTAGACTATTGCATAATCTTAATCACTACTGACAGTCTTTGCAAATCAGAAGGCCAAATTATTTAATTATTTTTTCAATGAATGAAACTGATCATGGCTTTAGTATGTGTAACTTGTTGTAACTTACATAGTATACCTATTTATACTCCTATTTATACTATATAGTTTTAATATTGTAAAAAATATTATATGAGTTTTTATACGAGTCTGTATATTCAGCTGCTTATTAACTGGGACAAACACCAGTGGTTTGTACAAAAGCCGGACAACCACACTAAACACCATTAGAATTAATTAAAACACTGAATGAGAGCCAGGTATTCTTGTCTATTGTTATTTCCTGATGAAAATTTAATCTTGGATTAAACTTTCCAGAAGAAGTTACATTCAAATTTATGCAAGGTTTGTTATCCACAACATTTGGCCATATGTAGTATGTATATGTATATTTTCACTCCCCAAAGGACCATCCCTACAATAAATATAAAGTCAGGATCAGGTAACACTAATCATCAGCTGAGTGTTAAAGTTCTTTATATGGTTTTAGCATAATTATGTCTCTATAGAATACATAGAGGCATTTGTAATTTGTCATTACTTTCTTTTGTGTATACACAAAACACATGCACATACTTGATCATAGTAGCCAGGATTACAAAGTCAGCCTGGAAGCGGCACAAGTGTTAGTAATAATGCAAGCTAGAGGAGTCATCATGCAGCCTGTTGCCAGGAAACTGGCTGACTAAACAAGGTTATTCAGTTCTTTTAATTAATTTCACCACATATGTTCACAAGTTTTGCCAATACTTTAAAGAACCCTAAATATGTATACAGTTCCATGATAAAGCCTGATGACAGCCTTGGGGTTGTTCGGAATATAAAGTTATACAGAACATGTAGTCTGATCTCCATCCCAGTGATAATAATGCACAAACATATTCTTCCTAGACTAATAACACACAAACAGTCCTTACATGTACCTTTCATGTCCTACATTTAAA
The DNA here is from genome assembly GCA_034509105.1 of Microcambeva barbata. Lineage (NCBI taxonomy): Eukaryota > Metazoa > Chordata > Actinopteri > Siluriformes > Trichomycteridae > Microcambeva > Microcambeva barbata. The sequence goes on along the minus strand of JAYDZF010000034.1, from coordinate 13,287,915 downwards.
AGTTCATCCTGCATTTACAGTCAAGAATGGGAAAAAAAGTAAAACCTATTAGTAGCTCTTCTACTTGGTGTAGCTGTAGTTCATTTTGAGATATAATACAATGAATAGTCTATAAGTCTATAAAGAATAAGCCAAATCATCTTAGAAGGGTTAAAGTGGATGTAATACTTCTGTTACAAAGCAGCTCCGAACGATCTCAACAATCTTTTCAGAAAAAAGTCAAAGGAATCCAAACAAACCAGCTAACTTTGAACTAAATAATGAATGCATAATATACATCTAACAATGCATTATTAATTGTTTAATGAAACAAATAATAACTTCTTCTAATAACCTGTGATTTTAGTTCAGAAGTTGGGGGTTCACCGTTTACAGATTGGTTTAAGTGATTTGCAATTATTTCTCATAGTATTTTACGTGAACACAATGTTCCTTCTATTGTTCGGTTTGTATGTTATGTATGTATGTTAGTCACACCCATTGCAATGCATACAGTAGTCTAAAACCAGTTACAGTATAGTAAATCATATATCACTATCATTTTTGAAAGCACTGCTCCATTATGCCCTTGTGCACAAAGTCTTTAAACACATGGTATATGTTTAGTGTAAAGAAACTCAAGAGCTCTAACCTCAACCCTTATAAACAGTACAAGTCAGTCCGCTTTTCTTAAAATCAAAGTCTGCCTTTACAAATCTTTTTTATTTTTACTGAATGGGTCGACATTTCTGATCATGAGTCCATTAGTTAACTGGCCAAATACAGTTATCTAGTTTACATAATGATCCCACATGTCATTACTGTAGCACTTAATAAGGATAATTTAATTAGGATGTTTAGACATTCATGTCTTTGTGCTTTATATTCTAGCCTGTCGTATCACTAAACTCATGCATGAATCATCTCATGTATCATCCTGAAGGCAAAGCGTGACTGAAGTGATTAGATATTGTTTTACAAAAACAAAAAAACTATTCTAATCGCTTCAGTCACACTTAGCCTTCGAAGATCTACTGCAACACATGCATAGAGTAAGGGAAACATGTTCATCTATGTTCATTTGAATCATTAATCATACTTTCACATTTTGCAGCTTCAGAATTACTCACAACATGATTTGACCGAACAAATAAGCATACAGTTAATAGGAAAAAGCTATTTTAATAATACTCATGTAAGAAAACTGACTTGGCCATCCAAGTTATTTAAAGTTTTAAAGTTATTGGGCGATGAGTCTGATGGAGTGTAATGATCAATACTTGTTGGTAGGATGACCATTCATTCATGGTGTTGATGCCATTTAGAGGTTAATGTAATCTGTCTACCTGTTGTTTCTACTGTTTTACATTATCATGTCACTCTTTTTAAAGTGACTTCTGTTTTAAATTTCTGTCTTGTGTGGTAACTTGACCAGGGTCAATTACTTGTCTTGTTAAAGTTTGTAAATGTTTTAAGATTTTTAGTTCTCAGAACTTTGCTACTCTTATTTACTGGTGTTGAATGGAAAAGAGAGAAGTCAAGGTTTTGTACAGGCCACAGAAGACTTCCTTACTGATCTTCAAACTAAGTCTTCATGGACATTATTTTGGGGGAGTTGTAAGATTAAATATCTTTTTATCCACGTTGTCTATTTTACACTGCACATGATTGCTGAGACCTGAACCCACCAAGTTCACCCAAGCCACAAGGATGCACAAACCATTGAACTGTAGTACTAGTCCCAAACAGGGTAAATAGCAGGGTTGTGTCAGGAAGGGCATCAGGCAAACAAAAAATTATCAGTAATGTCATATCAGTAATGCGGACCTTGATGCGCCATGGTGAGCCCTAAGAGAAGCAGCAAAGAGGATTAATATTTATTATATTACATGTTAGCAAAAAGTATGACTAAAACGTAGTAATTAGACAAGGTGCACACATATTGCTGTCCCTTGTTTATACTTCAAAATCATATTGCAGTTTGCCTATACCTCCATAAATCAATATTAAAAAGCCAATTGTTTAATTGGTTAATTAAAAAACAATTGCTTACTGGTTAATTACTTATTACTTCTATAAGATAAAGTATTTATCCAAGCAGTATTTAGTTACACTGTGTGTGTCTATGTGTGTGTGTGTTTGCTGTAATTACAGTAAATGTCCATGACTTACATACGCAAAGTGTTCTTTAAGTGGCCGGTACAGTGAAGCATGATATTTGACTCCAGTGAGGACAACAACAGCAGTGTTGGCTTTCACCTATTTGCAGCTAGACATTAAGTTTAAAGCTAATACATGACTCATACTGTAGTTCCCCTAGCATGTCCCTTGGGCCCCAAACATCTTTACTGTAAATCTTATGATCAAGGACAAAAGGGGGGAGGAAGGAAACCTGATTCAAGAAACTGAGGACTTTCCTCCCAAGAAGGAAAGGAAACACTGGATCTAAGGCAGGTTTTGAGTATAATTGAGGAAGAGCCATTGTGACAGGGCTATAGATGGGGCTAGAAACAGCTGTGATCATGTTCACACAGTTAAAAAATATTTAAAGAAGAGTTACAAGAGGGGAGGAGTTAAAAATTAAATTTAAACCGTTCATATGGGGACTTTGCATTAGGGTCATCAGGGTTGTAGTTGATAGAATGACTACCAACAACAGTGGTATTATTATTAATAGGAGTAGTAGTAGCAGTTATAGTAGTGGGGATAATAATAATAATAATAATAATAATAATAATAATAATAATAATAATAATAATAATAATAATAATAATGATGATAAACATTATTATTATTATTATTATTAATAATAATAATAATAATAATAATAATAATAATAAGAAGAAGAAGAAGAAGAAGAAGAAGAAGAAGAGAACCATCAACAATAGTGATTCAACCTTTATGCCGGATGCCGAATGTTTCATATTTATCTGGGCTTAGGACTACAGTGCACTATGCATCCTAGTGGTTAGGTACATACAATGCATCCAGAAAGTTTTCACAGCACAGTGAAAAAAGATTGTTTGTAATTTTAGCAAATTTATTAAAATTAAAAAGCGTAAGCATTCACAGCACATGCCATCACACTCAAAATTGAGTTCAGGTGCATCTTATTTACACAGGTCATCCTTGGATTGGAGTCCACCTGTGGTAAATCCAGTTGATTGGACATGATTAGGAAAGGCACACACCTGTCTATAAAAGGTCCCATAGTTAACAGTGAGCACAGTGGTCTCCATCATTTGGAAGATGTTTGGAACCACCAGTGACCAAGAACCCAAGGGTCACTCTGACAGAGGTTCAGCATTGCTCTGTGGAGATAGGAGTACCTTCCAGAAAGGCAACCATTTTTTTTTTCTGAAATCCACCAATCAGGCATGTATGGTAAAGTGGCCAGATTGAAGCCACTTCTCAGTAAAAGGGTAAAGACAGCCCAAATGGAGTTGCACAAGTTCCTAAAGGACTCTCAGACCACGAGAAACAAAATTCTTGAACACTTTGGCCATCATGTATGGAGGATCGCAGACACCGCTGACCAGTACCATCCCTGCAGTAAAGCTTGGTGGTCACAGCATCATGCTCTGGGGTTGATTTTCAGAACTTTTAGAGCAGTTAGCCAGAATCTTCAGGAGGAGACAGAAAAGCTTAGAGGCAAGCAGTCAGTCTGGCTGATTTGTAAGCAGCTTTTATTTACTGCTTTTTACCCTGGATCATGGTCATAGTTGTATCACACGCATTTATGTCTCATGATAAAGAATAACAATGTCTTCACAAACACTGTCAAAGTATTTCAGGGTGATTTGATAAATCCTGATAAATCCTTTGATAAGATTTTCCCAATAATCAGAGTTAAACATTAAGTAAACAATGTGGAAACATTTACAGCACTTCCTGTAACACAGAACATCCTTCATATGATTGCATGATGTTTCCATCACAAACCTTTAGGAAGTATATCTTGGATGCACTGCATTTGGGAAGCAAATCTGATCTGATCTGGATGAGTGCTCTGTATCTGTGGGTAGCCTCACTAATACATGTGTATAACGTGTAACTCATGGCGCCAGAGTTAGTAAACTGAAGGATGAGGAAGGAAGTGGCTTAGTAGACACACATACACTGTTAAATTTATTCGGCCATTTATGGATGTCATCAAGGCTTTGGCCTAGTGGCCGTCCATTTGTAAACATTGACCTCATGCACATGATGCGTAAATATTTGTCGAGAAAGAGGAAGAAGCTGGTTTCTACTGTAATTCTTATTCCAAGAAGTTGGATTATAACAAAATAATAATAATAATAATAATAATAATAATAATAATAATAATAAATACTCCTTACTCCTACTCATATACAAGGTATAAAAACAAACAAAAAAGCTGATGAAATTACTTTTTTTCATAACCGTATGGTTGTCAGACCTGGGTTATTTAAAACTTCATACAACACATTACTATTCAGTCATGTTATATCATTCTTTATTGGCTGCTTTTGATAGCCATGCAAGCTTCCTTGTACCACTTGACCACTTTGGTAAGATGAATCTTAAATTATTATTGCTTAACTTGAGACTTAACAGTTTTTACCTCAATTGCTGCTATTGGTTTCCACTTCTAAACTACTACTAGGGTGATCATTTTTCAGGCTGTATAGTTTAGTTCCTGGACATCTATCAGCAAAGCCAGTTGTAAGTACTCCACACATGAAGACATAACACCAAGCCTTTTCTTACAGAAGAGCAGGAAGCCACACCACTTTTCAAGCAAATGCTGTAGCACAAATAGAAACTTCCAGTAGCTGAATAAACCAGAAGAAAAGCTCTCATAAAAATGACAAAAACAGTAGTGCTGGAAATGGGTGTAGCTAAGGAACTGAGCTCTTCCTGCCATAATCAGAAGTCAGAAGTGTTTCCTGTCATTGTAGACCCTTTAAGCCCATTAGCCATGCTGGTCTACACACATAAACGTAGTATACACTCTCAAGGATTTGGAATGTTATCTTTATTCAGGACACACCCACATTTGTTATTTATTTATTTTTTATTTCTATGTTTTCACCAGTTTTTAGTATGAGTCACAATGGGTCTGGTGACAACTGGATACAATGGGTGCAGCACATAATAACACACTGGACAGTGCCTTATAACAAGAGAGCACAAAAGAAATCAATGTAGACATGTCAAGAACACCAACAACATTTTCAGTTGAGTTAATTTTCTTTAACTCAACACAGAAAGCCACCCCAACACAATTTAAACCTTTAAATTCTACCTTTTAAAATTAGCTTTGTGTCACCCAGACTGCTAGCACTGCCATCAGGTAACTCCTTTACATTTGTATGTTGCTGGACGTTATTTGTCAGATGAATTACAAAATAAAGATGCATTTCTTTTCATATTTATAAACCATGTGAGATAGTAAATAGTAAAATAATCAGCATATCCCCTGAGATTAAGTGATTATTTTTTTCACATACACACCCCTGTTCTGCACTGTGAAAAATATGAAATGAAGTAGGACTGCCAATATTAGCTCAAGGATGTTATCACTTTTTTATCTTGCCATGAACTTTCACCATTCTGGTTCGTTTTATTTTCTTAATCAGTGCTGATAACTAATCAAATGTACATTTGAAATCCAAACTTTTTTAAGATCAGGATAAATTGAGTTAACGTGTTAGATGGCTCGGCCTGACTGGAAAGCCGTGTTTGTCAGTTCCAGATCACTGAACCACACCTTTTACCATGAAGTAAAACATGTAGGACTATGAAGTGCTCAAAGTGTGATTAAACAGGAAATTACTGACATGCATAAGGAGCAGCTGGATCTCAAAGTGTTTATATCAGTTGTGAGTCATAAGATACTTAATGTTGAATACTCAAGCAGCCCTTTTCTTGAAGACACTACGTGCCAAACTTATTTGGACACCTGTAGCATCTATCGCTGTGAATTTGGTCTCATTTAGTGAAAAGAGAATGTCTGGAATGTTGTTCATACCAACGGTGTATCGAAGCTGACCACTGGACTCTGCTGTGCGTACTGTCATGCTAAACTAGAAATGAGCTTTCTTCTTCTATTTGTTTGAAGAATGAAATTAAACTGTCTGATTTTACAACAGTGGCTGTTTTTGCAAGGCGGTTTATGGAGATGCAATGCTTGCTCGACTGTGAGCAGCGTCCGTTACGGCAGACCTGCATTTTGTTGATTCTTTATACCATTTGTTAATTTTGTCAAAATAAATTAAGATCAAAATAAAATTCTACGCTAATCATTGAAATATTAGAACAACCACGACATGTATGTAAACTTTAATTTATTTTAGATCTGCAAGCGTCATTGGATTGAGTTAAAATACTTAAAATGCTGATGGTTATCAGTATCTTTACGTTTAAACTATACATTCAATCGCTGTGCCTCCACGTCACTTGAAGTACCTAGGATTTACATGTCGTGTTTTATACTTTAATTACATTCATGACAGGGACAGTAACTACTTATTACAAAAGATTCATCACTTCACAAGATTACATAGACACAGTCATGGACAGTTTAGTATATCGAATTGATATCACTTGCCTGCTTTTCGACGGTGGTAAGAAATCGGAGAACATGCAAACTCCACACGGAAAGTACCCGGACCGTCCCACCTGGAGATAGAACACAGTTGTCAGGTGACAGCAACACTGAGAAGGTAAAAACACCACAGCTGGTAAAATGTGTACAGCCCAGCAACATAGGCCATCGGTTTAATCCTTAACCATAATCATCTGCATTTTATATTTACAGCATTTAGCAGACGCCAAAGCGAATTACATTAGTTACTGTGTACAGTCTGAGTAATGAGGGTTAAAGGGCCTTGCTCAAGGGCCCTACAGCAGCAACCTGGCAGTGGGGAGGTTTGAACACTAGTTCTGTACCCTAACTACTAAGCTACGACTGGTTGTATATATCTACTGTATAAGAAGTGTCAAATGATCTGTTATATACCAAACTTATTAACAGTGAAATAGCAAATGTGTGTTTATGTTGCTCTGTTCAGTCAAAATTATATTTGATTAAGTTTAGTTTGATTTCAAACGGTTCTTCAGTGATTAAATGTTTTCTAGTTTCCTCATGTTCTCTCATTCAAGAGGGAGGCCAGAAATTAGTTGATTTATTGTTGGCACTTACTTCAATGTAACAGATTCTTTGGTTTTGCAGTAAAGTGAAATAAAACGGTTATAAAACGGAATCATTTTGCTCCCATTTGCGGAATGAGCATTCCGCAAGCAAAGACATTTCTGAAACAATATCAAAATAAGAACCACAAAGGGGGAACATTCAAGAACTTTTTTCAAAATGATTTTATTGGGAGAACTACAAAAATGTACAGTACAAAGTTAACAGTCTCACTCAAACAACTAGTGAACTGACTCCACTCCAAAAAGAAAAGACCCCCCTTTCAAAAAAAATAAATGTTACAACTCATCGTCTTTTTTGTCCATTTTAATTACATTCAAAAAGCCTTACTTTTGATAAAGTAGTCAAGAAAAGTACATAGTGCCCAGCCCCTGTACCAACTATGTACAAGCAAACAAGTTCACCCACTACCCCATCCAGCAAGATCAGAATCAAAGACAAACGAGAGAACAACTAAAAGTCTGACCTAAAAGGCAACTGAAAAGGGGAGTTTAAAAAGAGAAAAAAAAGAAAGCTTTTTGCTCAAAGGCCCCTAAATGTACTGATAAGTGGTAACAGCCTCCCAACAAGGTTTTAATTTAAATCTACATTCAGCTTCTGTTTGTGTAAAACAATGACTTGTAATATAGAACACTTTATTTGGTGAATTATAAGGCATGTATGGTGGTGGACCCCTTAGGCACTAAGGTAATAATACTGGGGCTGTGGATTGCTACATTCTCAAGACAGGACTCCTAGCCGGTCTCTGTGCATTACAAAAAGAAAAACAAACGACGCTTAAACACGTTTTTGGTTACGCTATTCCATTGGGATCTTTGTCACAAGTCTAACCATTAAAAATATCTAATTTGGACGGTGTTATCATCCACACTGTTTACATTCTGTAGCTAAAGGGATCAAAAAGTCTTTCACAAGTAACATCCCTACAAAAATTTTTAATCACGCAAAAGTTTAATGTTCGTAAACAAGGAAACAAAAGAAATAAATATCACATACAATCTCTTAAATTACATTTTTTTACTCATTTACAATAAAATAAAGTGAAGTTACAAAAGGAAGAACAAACAAAAATATATTACTGTGGAAAAAAAAACATACACTCCACTTTATGTAGATTAATAATGGCAATCATAATTTAAACATAAAAGAATATAGATCTATTGCTTCAACATACTTGATAAATACAGTATGGACACAATTACCAATGTAGCCTATACTTTTCACAAGATAATAAATAAGTTAAATAGGTCATAGCCAGTTATGTACTGCTATGTAATCACTCAAAACAGCTAAAAAAATATATATAATAAATTCAACCATCAGCAGTGATTTCCCCAACAGACCAAAACAAGAGTGATTCAGCTCTAAGCAACACCACTACACTAACCCAACCAAACCACTGGGTGGCACTGTCACCAAACTGCTTCGACTTTTGGAATGGAAGATTTTTTAAGCTTTCATAAAGCGCTTACATAGGCTACTTTAACTTTTTGTCAAGGCATATTCTTGGCGGGATAAAGGAAAATAATGTGAGACCGGTCGCGGTCCAAAAGTTTCTGTGCACAAGACCAAAACCATGTCTTCGGAAAGTGTGATGGTCTCAAAAGCCGAAAGACTCAGAAGTCACCGGTGGAATGCCTTCGGTCGATATCTACTTTCATAGCTATCGGTTTGAGCAGGGAAAAATAAGAAACAAAAACTAATGCCACGTAGAGGGTCTGACGAACCATCTGCCCTGGATCGTTTTCCATTAAATCCCCTTTCTGTATCAACTAGTCACAGACTAGGTGCCATCTTTCATTTGCAGTATGCAATGTTTGTTACAATAAAGCACTATCATTTGAGAAAACTTTTAAAACAAGTTATTCACAGCTGTGATCCAAACGTCTAAAGGAATATACCAATCTAGAATTGAGAATGTTAAAATGTGTTTGGCCCAAGACTCTGAGATGAACTGTACTCAACACACTCAAGTTAATATCAAGAAATTGTCTCCTGCAGGTGGCTTTGCAGGAATCAAGTGGCACTATACCTGAAAAGATTACTTTTTTAACCTGTGACTCACTTATAACCAAGTTTCTGAATGTTTGTTTGTAGTGAGTCACACATGACGTTTAGGATGCAAAACATTAAAAGTTCTTATTATTATCCGAATTAGGTTTCCTTAGTACACGTGCCACTTCAACTTTTAACCTAAAATTATTTTCAACAGTGTTGTGTAATGCTAGCCCTTTAAAATGCATTGTTTAACTTTAAAACTATTCAGGAGGTGAGAATGGCAGACAGACCGGACCAGTTAGATCACTGCGTCTCAAACCAAACAGGACGTGCACGATTTATGAACGAAAAGATAACAGCGAGTGAAACTGGAGTAGGTTTGTTTATGCATTGAATACTGCAAACCTAGTGACCTCATTCGCCCAGTTTTCTCAAATGGCTGGTGAACCAGAATGCATTGTGTCCAAGCCTTGCATTACCCGAACCTTTCTGCTACAAAAACAATCACGCATGACGGCTCCCTTTAGGGGTTTGGGAACTCCTTCAGTCTTAAAACACAAGGGGGTCCCAAAAACAAACACAACCTGTGATGAATCAATCATCAGAAATCGAGAGCCTGCTGAAGATGGGTAGGCGCCTGCCGGCCTCCAGGGTGGGCGACTCTGAGCCACTCAGGCTGCCAGAAGAGCTGGGGGAGCCGCTAGCGTAGCTCTCTCGGTCAGACATGGAGTCATACGGGCTGGAAGGAGAGTCAAACACGGGTGACTCGGACAAACGTTGAAGCGCTTGCAGTTGCCCGAGACTGTAAGGCGGAGAAGGCGGGCCAACGGAGGATTGAAAGTTGTTGTAGTAGGCTGGGTTAGATTGGTAGACCGTTGGTGCTTGGACCGCCAGTGGGGCGAGAAGCGCCTTCAGGTCCTGCGAGCTGGTGAATGAAGAAAAGGCACTGTTAACACCTGAAGCTAGCACGTCTTCGTAGAAGCCGCTTGTAGAAGAGGGTGGAGGTGGAGTGCGGGATGCCGGGCTGTGTGTGAGATTCGAGTCCAGTCTGTATTCGGTGGAGAAACCAGAAAAGCTCAGACTGTGGTGGAGTTTAGGTCTGTCACGGAAGGCACCGAGAGCTGCTTGCTGCGGAATGGGTTTCAGTTCGTTGCCACTGGTGGTGAGCGGTGCTGGTCTGCGCTCGTCTGCGTTGTGGATGAAGTGACACCGTGGACCGTAGGGGCAGAAACCAATAGTGTGGAAGGTACGGCAGGGCTCGGTTTTGTATTTTGGGTGGCGAGATAAGCTGCGCAGCTCGTGGAAGCCGTGAGCGAACTGGCACTTCTCTCCGTACTTACAAGCCCCGTTCTCTTCAAACGGCCGACATAGTTCGGTCTTATAGCGGGTGGAGTTGATCTGAGAGCCTGGTTTCTGCTGTTGCTGAAGCGCCTGCAGCTGCTGGCTGCGCTCGCCCGTCTCGCTGTACGCGCGTTCACGAAACTTGTTTTCCTTGTTCATGCTGGCGGTGCTGGCAGAAGTGTTCAGGCTTTCCTTCATGTTGCTGTAGCACGACGCGGAAAACTTGCTGTTGTTGGTACAATCTGCATTGCTCGTAGAGTTACGCCGAAAAAACGGCGGATACGAGCAGCTGTCGGAGATAGATGAAGTCGACACAGGCGCCCCAACAGCCTTCTTTTCCAGAATGCTATTGAGGTGGAGGGCGTTCATGTTCATGTTCAGACTCTTATCCTAAACGGAAAAAAACATCATACCGTTATTAGAGAGTTGATCGACAGCCTGCAAACCGTAAGCAACGTTTCTAAGCTGCGTTAATGTCTAAAGAGTCGATTGAGTGAACCGAATCCAGGCGACATTTTTTGAGGAGTAATCGAAGTGTTAAATTACACTTCACTAAGTTGGAATTAATAATGAATAGTAAACACTACCTTAAAATACCGCTAAATGACCATACTTTAAAATGCAACGCTACTAAGTTAAAAAGAGTCGTTTGGGAGAGAAGCGATTCGGTTCTTCTTGCGAGTTAAACCACTTGTTGACTCACTGAAGAAACTCGGAACACAAATCACAAGTTTTAGCACTGTTCATATACACTTTAATCCTGCACGTTTTCGTAATGTAACACAATATGAAACATACACAGATCTAAGTGTTTTCCCAAATTCGTCACAACTCAAATTACAATCTAAATGCAAAGGGTTTGCATGAGTAAAAAGGTCAAGACTGCTGATTGTGTCAACTATTGTAGTTTTAAAGAGCTACAACGATGAACGTAGCGCCTCATCCGGTACAATGTTACATTTCGTAATTAGTACTCGTCCAACTCGAGCAAAACCAAATTACTGCATGTAAAAGTACAACTTTATGAGTTGCGTCCTCAACCAGTAAGAGCACACAAGACTTGACTAAAGTTGGAAAAGAAACGGGTTTTGCATGCTCTGGTCCAAACTCACCCCTACGTGAAAGCCATGCGTATTAAAGAGCACCTGATTACGATTAGGAATAACCTTTGTACCTTATAAAGCATGTCGATGTCGTAAAAAGCGGACAGGATGGTCGCAGACATGTCGAATTCTGAACTTTGCAGCCGCACTTGATCTCTCATTTGAGGACACAGCAAAGATCCAGGAGTGCAAATAAAAAGTTCGTCAGGACCACTAGGTTCCGAGAAATGCAGGACAAATTCCAGACGCGGTCTGAACCACGCGTAGTGTGTCCGTTTCAATAATTCTCTCGATCCTTCCCTCTTCTTGGGTTCGCGAGTCGGAGGAGAACAGCAGTGTGTGCCCGCCCTTCGCCGTCAATAAATACCTAGTCGAGGTGGCTTGGGGGGTGGAGCCTGTGAAGTTCCTCTTCAACTCGCAAGCTGATTGGTCGGCGCTGGCTCCGTCCACTGGTCTGTCCCGCTAGAAGTTTTTGAGCAAACCTGATTAGGAGAAACTCTGTGCGCGCACATGTTCACAATCAATGCACGGTTTTCAGTCCTCTCTGATGAATCTGCACAAAAATATGTCCGTTTATTCATTTGGGACAGACACAAACACCAGAACAAACGTGCGTGTACGTTTTAAAAATGTTTGATTCGTGAAGAGCTCAGACATCAGACTGGCTATTGTCCGTCTTTAATATATCACTGCCATCCCCCAGCGTCGGAAAATCAGTTCAGCCCTCGGTAGTAAGAACTCTAGTGCTCTAGTGTCTATCAACCTATTAAGAGCATCCATCAATAATGACACGTGATGTAAGCTTTGAAGTGAACCCTTCCCACTTCAGCTCGGAAAGCCCCTACAAACGGCAGGGATGCCTCAGCAGGGATGGCACAGATTTGGGCTTTTCTCAGCCAACATACCCAAAAATCACGGATGTCATTCTTAATATAAAACTGAGTGGAATCATGTTTTGTAAATGGGGTAAAATTAAATCTCAATGTTATAGTGTGGCCTTCAAGACTAGGGGGACCCCTGTTCTATGGAGAAGAATGCATCATGAAACAATACATGAAACCAACCAAGGTTTATTTGTCCCATACATACTTTTATGACATTTGTTATACAAAATATACATTTATATAAAAAGAGAAATGTAAAATTATATATATAAAAAGAGAAGAACAATGTAGATTTAACATTACCAACATTAATACTGAAGTTCTGAAGGCCTTTCCAGTCAGTCACCGAGTAGTTCCACATTCTTCTCATGATTGAACGGGTTTCCTCTGGATACTCCAGTTTCCTCCACATTCTCTGGTTTCCTCTCACATCCCAAACATGCTAGTACATCAATTGACTGTATTGTTTACAGTTTTAGTGGCTGTGAAGCCACTTCAGTTCAGAGCTTGTTTTATTTTTTTCAGAACTTCAATATGAAACAATGCTCTATTACTGATTATAGAAAAGGAGGGAAATGTATAGGATGAGAACGCACCACTGTTGGGTCTCTAGAACATCATGTTCTAACTAGAGCAGGCTGAGTAATAAATCATTTACCCAATCCACCACACACACAGAGAGAGAGAGAGAGAGAGAGAGAGAGAGAGAGAGAGAGAGAGAGCTCTAGACAGTGCAATCTAATGTCATTTATTCATAGTGACCTAGTTTTTAAAACTTCACACCTTGTTCAAGTGAAACACTGACCAAACCTGTACACGTTATTTAACATTATAAAAGTACATTTAAATAATTCAAAACCACCGGCTGATATTCAGTGCTCGATCTCCACACTCTGAATTATTTCCACCAGTAGTAGAGAGAAAATGAAAAGCATGTGAAGGAATGTGGATGTTTCCCATAAAACGATCTCATACTGCCCCCTAAGGGTCCACGTTTCTATTCGAATAAAGAGGTTAAAGGCGCCACCTAACGGCCAAAACGTGCTAGAACAAAAACGTATAGCCACTATATTTAAGGGGTATGAAAACGTTTTTACAATGTGAAAACATATAAACCGTATGTCCCAAATACTTGTTACATAAACACAATACAGGAAGAAGCCACTACTGCATCATGCCTGTGTAACTGTAAACAATGAAACCCATGTAGTATTATGACATTAATAATATTAAGGTTTTCTTTCTGGCCCAGACAAAAGATTGCACCATAAAAACTATGATAATTTATATAGTAATATACAACCACAAAAACTAATTGATGTAAATTTGTAATCCCTAAACTGCCATCAAATTCATGACTCGGTAGGGAAAAAAAGGTTCATAACCTATCATGAATACCAGTTTTGTTCCAAACCATGATTAAAAATACCTGTTAAAATCCCATAATTAAAAAATCTACTAGCCCTAAATTGCCCCAGTAAAACGTTTTTTTTTTCCAGAAGCAGGAATGGATGTAGATTACCAATAAAAACATCTGACCAGACAGAACAGGATACGTGTTGAATGAAATAAATGTAGTGAAATCTGAACTGTATGACCATTATTTTTACAAACTATAGCTGCCATAAAGATGAACTACAGTACCTCTTTACTGAACACCCAGCTGAAGGACCGGACACTTTGCAAGCCCCTGTTTTACTGCATTTATCAACTTAAAGAACCTTCACTGACAAATTTTTATTTTGGTGAAAGTGGAATTTGGGTCCAGGCAGTTTGTTGGTCAATGATTTGAGGTGCCGGACTGCTGTGATGAAAGTCATCACAATGAATAAATAAACAAATACATGTTAAAAAGGTTTTCATTTGTTTGTGTTTTGTGTTTTCCACTTTACTTTATTCATGATCAGGGGTGCAGATGGAAATTCTGAAGTGAGGGGGACCAAGCTGTACAATATATATATTATATTGTATATATTATATA
>JAYDZF010000034.1:12901166-12912650 GCA_034509105.1 Microcambeva barbata | reverse complement strand
TGTACAGTGGGGTGTATGGGGAACAGTGGAACCTTTCTTCATTGATGGAACATTAACAGTAGACCATAATGCAATGTAATTGAACACATTTTCTTTAATGGTTGTGAGTGGATTTCACATTGCCTTATTGTGCCACACATCTTTACAGATGTGTCGTTAGATACCATTTCAATTTACCATTTCCCCAAAAAAGTAGGTTAGTTGCAATGGGTTAATATGGATGAGGAATTCTGTTGAACATGAATCTTTTTTAACATGAAAAGGAATGCAATGAACTTGTTTTGGCCCTTGAACAAGGCACTTAACCCTCAATTTCTCAGACTTTATATTGTGTCTGCTAAATCCTGTAAATGTAAACTCCTACTATTCAAACATAAAGTTTAATCCAATGTAACATCATTTAAGATGACATGGCTTAACAGGTTCCCTCTCCTTTACAGGTGCTTCACTTGTCCTCACTGTAATCATGTTGTTTTGTTGTTTTGTTTACAGATTGGGCCATGATTTTAACCTTTTTGGCATGTGCAGGATTTGCCATTGGGTTTTTAATACTAGCTGGAGCTGCAGTTCTCAAGAATGAGACTAACCCAGGCAATAATGCTGCAATAGTATCCAAATTGTTGGTAAGTTCTGAACAGATGCTACATCAATGTTTTACAGCTCATTTATTAGACATCAGCCTAATCTAACCCTCACAAAATGATTCGTGTGTGAAGATGTTCTTTGTATAGTGCTTCTAGAAAGTATTTACAGCACTTCACTTTTTCAACGTTTTGTTATTCAGCCTTATTCCAAAATTGATTAATTTTCTTTCTCTCAAAATTCGACACACGATACCCCATAATGACAAAGTGAAAAAACAGTGTTTGGAATTTTTCCACCTTTTTTAAAATAAAAAACTACAAAACTCACATGTACGTAAGTATGCACAGTGTTTGCTCAATTTGTTGTTGGACCACCAAAAGTCTTTTTGAGTTTGATGCTACAAGCTTGGCACACCTATTTCGGGGCAGTTTCTCCCATTCTTCTTTGCAGAACCTCTCAAGCTCCATCAGATTGGGTGGGGAGTGTCGGTGCAGAGCCCTTTTCAGATCTCCCCAGAGATGTTCTATCAGGTTCAACTCTGGGCTTTGGCTGGGCCACTCAAGAACATTGACAGAGTTGTCCTGAAGCCACTATTTCTGTCACTACTGTGCTTAGCGTCTGAGATGATTGCCAGATGATAAGTGGTGCCTGCTTTCCTCCAAGCATGACAGCTAATTTTTGTTTGATTATGGTCCAAGATGTCTTTAGGTTCCTTTTTGCAAACTCTAAGTGGGCCGTCTTACCACTGTCTGACCACTGTACCATACAGGCCTGATTGTTGGAGTCTAGCAGAAATGGTTGTCCTTCTGGAAGGTTCTCCTCTCACACAGCAATGCTGAAGCTCTGTCAGAGTGAACCTTGGTTTTTTGCTCACCTCCCTTCTACCCTGATCACTCAGATTGGCCGGCAGCTCTATAAAACGTCCTGGTGATATCAAACATCTTCCATTTATGAATGATGGAGGCCACTGTTGTCATTGGGACCTTTACTGCTGCACACCTCGAAACAATCCTATATTGGAGGTCTACAGAATTCCTTGGACTTCATGGCTTGGTTTGTGCTCTGACATGTACTGTCATCTATGAGACCTTTTTATAGACAGATGTGTGCCTTTTTAAACCCTGACCAATTAACTGGATTTACTATAGTTGGACTCCAATCAAGTTGTCTAAAAAACTGAAGGATGATCAGTGGAAACCGGATGCACCTGAGCTCAATTTTGAGAGTCATGGCAAACGATCTGAATACTATATTTTCCTCATTATTTTCAAAAAATCCGTATAATCTTTTTTTTCCACTTTGTCATTATGAGGTATTGTGTGTAGAAGAAGATAAAACACGAATGTAATCCATTTTAAAAGACGGCTTGAAAAAGATTGTTGTTTTGAATATTGGCTCTGGACATCAAACCTCCTAAATAAATACCTGATACAAAATAACTGACAACTTCACTGGAACACACAAACAAACCATGTGAGATTCTACCCGACATCCAGAAAAAAGTAAAAATGCACTAGGTGAAAAGGACAGATGGTGTAATATACATTATGTGTAGAATATGCCATACCAGATATTTAATATTAGGGAAAGGTCTGACTTTCTGTGTAGACTCTTGAAGTGTTTACTGTACTTTATCTTCTGCAGGCCTTTGTGAAAGCTGATCGGGTTGTTCACGAACCTGAACAGCCTGTTCTGTCAGAAGTCACATCTATTGGCTCGGCTCCTCTACTGGAGAATACTCTGGATTTCCCTCCACAAACCATCAACACAACTGATGAAATTACCCACATGCCCATTCTCCACTCCCCCACATCTACAGAGGCATGTGAAGAGCAAGAGTCTGAAGAGGAAGATGCTTGGGAAAAGAATGATAATTCAGGCTATGACTGCAAAAAATTTCTAGTGGATATGGACTCGGGAGATCTAGTAGATGCCTATGGACCACGCTAGCTATACCCAAAAGATTGACATTAAGGGAAATTAAAAAGTTATGCTGAAGAATGATGAGATTTAGCACTTGTTAGTGGAACATTTGCTCTCTAACACGTTTAATGCAAGAGGCAGTGCTGCATCAATTACCCATGTGGAAATGTAAGGATGTGCATGATTTTTACCAAAATATTCACCCTTGCTCATTACTGTGAAAATGACTTTTGTCTCACATACCTGCTAAGTGCTCAATCACAGATATAAGCCTGTGCACATCTTTTAAAATGCCTTATTAGCTTTACTGCTTCATTATACATTAGAGTTGTACCATCAGCATCATTTGCAACATGGAGCATAGTGTCAAACATACGCAGAACAAATGTAAATGTAATCAAATCCAGTTTAAAAAATAATTTAAATCTTTAATAAATCGTTTACATGCCTCCAACGTCTAATAACAAAATAGTAACATTTTTAAGTCAATTGCCAAGAATTTTACCACATCATGATTAGACCCTAAATTATAAATGTTACGATCGGGCAGCACTGCGGCTAAGTGGATAGCACAGCAAGAAGGTCCTGGGTTTGGATTCCCAGGTGAGGCGGTCCGGGTCATTTCAGTGAGGCGTTATTAAATGACTAAACAATGACGAGTCATTTTATAAGAAGCAGAATGATTGCTTTAGACTTGCACAGGGCAAGCATTTAACCAGACAACAAGAAATGAACAATCTGATGGATATAGAATATAAACTGGAGTATACAATCACCTCAAAATAAAGCAGGGACAGTCATATTGTTGTTTATTATTTGTCAGACCTGATCTTAAACTTTTTTAGCATCTCTACTTATTGCATAGTAGCCGTTGTCATTGTCATAGTTGTTGAGTTGTATTTGGATTGTTTTGTATATTTTGATTATATTTTGTTAATCAATATGCAGAGTTTAATGGAATGAAATGTAAGTACATTTTGTCAGTGTACTTGTTTTTGAATTTGTTTGTTTTTGTTGTTTTTCTGGTGTGTAGTGTGATGATATGATGCAGCAAGTGAACCAATTGCTTTGCACAGGGTTTCGACTGTTTTAATATAGTTCAGTGGTAGATCATTGATTAAGGCAGTTTGAACGGTTTCTTGTTCTAACCTAGCAAAGTGTAAAAGCACAAGACACTCCTCCTCCAACACAGTCCATGGGGTGCGTTCTATTTGCCCATGCTTTTTTCTGCTAACCAGGGTCTTTGCACAGCATTTGAAGACCCCGCCCACTTGGGTCATCGTGCCCAAAAGATTCTGTGCCCTGTAGCATGAGTTGATGTGTTCAGAATCTTGACTGTGCTGTGCAAATGGAATATCCCACTGTGCTACCTAGGTAGGAGTCTGCAGCAGTGGAGGAGGTATTTGTGGGTAACCATATTGGAGCCATAATTTTACATGATATTTGCATCCATTTGTATTTGCTGAGGTACTGATTTTTATTCTTGCTTTGAAAGTTTGAAGTGTGTCCACATGGTGTTTACTCCTATGAACATGCCCATGAGAGATTGGCCCAATGAATACTTGAATCATAAACAGCAAAGAGTTCTTTCTTAGTTCAGTAATCTGGTATTATCATTTCAAGATCCACTATAAAGAATATTTACTTCACACAAAGCTGCTATGCACGTAATCTTTTGTAATATCCAAACAGGCATTTTAAAGGCCAAGAACAAACCTGATTGGAAGCACTTTAACATTTAAATTAATATTTAATGAGTTTAACTTCCCTTTAATCAGTGTGCTCGAGTCATAAATGTATAAACATCTAAACAAATAGCTTGGAGTATTATTTACGAATAAATGACACATAAAATGCCATCACTAGTTCATTGTACCCATCACTTTCTTTTCACTGTAGGGAACAAAAAAAACTGTTGCAAGGAAGGTGCTTAATCCATTGACATTGTTAATCATGATTCAGATTGCACCAGGAGTTTCTTTACAACATTGAACACACATTCATGTGATTGCTTTGGTTTCTTTTGCCATTAATATTTGGCTAAAAAGCATTAATGTAAATTGAAATGTTAAATGTAACGTAAAATATCATAGTTTCATTGGTTCAAATATGTATCAGGTGCTTTTATGTGGTGATTGTGTTTATTGTTTGTTGCTCTACATGTACATTTAATTTCTCCCCATTGTATTCATTCTTAAGGTTCAATTAGCTACATGATTTCTCAGTGATTTAGTATTTAGCACTTATTTCTTTATTGTTACACCTTACAAATGGGCTTGTTTTTGTTTTGTATATATTTGTAATGTTCCATTAAACCTGTGCCTTGCTGAAAGTGCCTCTAGGGTTAATCATTTTGTAACTTTGTCTCTTACCGTCTTTTAAAAATGTTTTGTGTAAATGAAAAGTACACTATGATCACTTCCAAGTGCAAAATGTAACTCGGATTCCAGAAAGGAACTTTTTACTGTAGTATTGTGTCAAAAAATGTGCCCAGTACTAGTGGCAGTATAGAAATCACAAGGTTTTGGGGAAAGTTCATTGGGACTTTATCAAGAAATTTACAGCCCACCACACTTTAGCTGATGTAACATTTAGCAGACGCTCTTATCCAGAGCAACTTACAGAAGTGCTTCCATAGCATACATTACTTTGAGTGCTTTGGAAAAGAGTTTTTAGTCGTGTTTTTGAAGACGGCAAAAGACTCAAGTTAGGACAGTCAAGGGGAGCTTGTTTGACTACTGGGATGCAAGTATAGAGAAGAGTCTTGATGCTTGCTTTCCTCAAGTCTTGGGTGGATCTAGTCAGGCCAGACTGGAGGCTCTGAGGTTGTGTGGTACAGTGTACTGCTTGATTACTGCAGCAATGTGGCGTGGCATGAAGTTGATCAGTCTGTGGCACTGCTTAGGTGTTACAACAGCCCAGGTAGATCTTATGGTGTCCTTCAGCTTCTCTGAATGGTTGGGTCTGGCATATCGCAACTTCCTCTTCAGGTGAGTTTGATGCCTAATTAAGACCAGGGATACATCATCCTTGAATAGGTATTGTTAGCTTTGGCACAAATTTACATCTCCATAATGTTGGTCAGCAGCAGGAAGCATGAAGTGAACTAAAACTTCCTGGTAGACCCGTTGACCTTGGACCTCAGAAAACACAGTGGACCAACACCAGCAGGTGACATCACTGACTGTGGAAACTTTACACTGGACCTTAAGCAACATAGATTATGTGCCTCTTCTCTCTTCCTCTCGATTTCTAAGGGAAATGCAAAATTTGCTTTCATCAGAGAACTTTGGACCACTCAGCAGCAGTCCAGTCCTTGGACCAGGCAAGACACTTCTGATGCTGTCTCTTGTTTAAGAGTGGCTGGACACAAGGAATGTGGTAGATGAAACCCATGTCTTGCATAAAACTGTGTGGTGGTTCTTGAAGCACTGACTTCACCTGCGGTCCACTCTTTGTGAATCTCCCCCACATTTTTGAACCAGCATGTGGTTATTCCTATTGCTTGTACACTTTTTTCTACCACATCTTTACCTTCCCTTTGCCTCGCTATTACTGTGCTTGGACACAGAGCTCTGTTAACGGCCAGCCTATTTAGCAACGACCTTTTGTGTCTTGCTCTCCTTGTGCAAGGTGTCTGGTCGTCTTTTGGACAAATGTCAAGTCAGCAGTCATTCCCATGATTGTGTAGCCTACAGAACTAGACTAAGAGACCATTTAAAATCATTTGCAGGAGTTAGTAAGATGATTAGAGTGTGGCACAAGGTGTCTTCAATATCGAACCTTTTCACAATATTCTAATTTTCTGAGATACTGAATTTGGGATGTTCATTAGTTGTCAGTTATCTTTAAAATTTAAATAAATAAACATTTGAAATATGTCAGTCTTTTACTGAATTTTGGGTTTTCATTAGTTGTCAGTTATCTTCAAAATTTAAATAAATAAACATTTGAAATATGTCAGTCTTTGTGTAATGAATGAAAAAGTAAACAAATTTCACTTTTTGAATTACTGAAATAAACTTTTTCATGATATTCACATTTTAGAACCAGCACCTGTGGACGGAGGGGATATAGTGCCCCTCTATGAAACTTGGTAGGAACGCCCTTTCAGGTAGGTCATCCATTGCCATGCTGAACCAGTAACTCCAATGTGGGAGAGTGTTGGCAATAGAATTACGTGATTCACTGTGTCAAAGGCTGCAGAAAGGTCAAGAAGAATGAGAACCGATGACGCTTCTCAGCCATGAGTGCTGTTTCTGTGGAGTGTTCTGCTTGGAAGCCAGACTGATACAGATCTTGGAGGTCATTCTGTTTTAGAAAGAGAGACAGCATGTTCAAGAATGTTGGATAAAAAGAAGTGAAACTGGTCTGTAATTGGTCCAAATGTCTGTTGGGTCTAGTATAGGGTTCTTAAGAAGAGGGATGATCTGTGCCTTCTTGAAAGCAGAAAGGACAACACCTTATGTCAGAGAGTTGTTGATTATGTGTGTGATGAAAAGCAGTGTGTCCTATGAGATGTCTTTAAGGATGTTAGATGGTGCTGGGTCGAGTGTGCATGTGGTGGGGTGGCTGGATGAGATAATCTGAGCAACCTCATCTGTAGTGAATGGAGTGAAGCTTGTGAGCTTGTTCATGGGTGTCAGTTGAAGGTGTGACAGATGAAAGTGTCAGTTAGACAAAAGGACAGAATGAAACCACTCTGAGCTGAAATATTATCAATGTAAGATGATGAGTATGCACGTTGGCCAAAAAGTTCAAAACAAAATTACAAAAGAAAAACAAATGAAGCAGATTTTACCAATGACGAAACAAGGCCAATTAAATACCAATGGTAGGTAAAATACAAGCAGTGCTGGTTGCTCTCTCTCTCTCTCTTTCTCTCTCTCTCTCTAATCTCATATATATAAACAAAGAGATTTTACTCTGAAACGCAAAACGCGTTTTTACGACTGGTCCAGGTATAATTTAGCCTTTTAGCGCATTTTCTAACGTAGTGACAAAAATGCTCTATTGTACTCGGTATGTCCGTATATGTATGTATGTATGTATGTATGTATGTATGTATGTATGTATGTATGTATGTGCAAGTTGATGGACACCGTTCTTGGGCACTACACTTTAATAAGAGCCCACAAAGTATATATTTTTGGATAGGTCTCATCAATCCTGATATGCACGACTAAAAAAAATCGAAAGGGGGCCTAAATGAGGTTTTGGGGTAAAAATCTGAAAGTAAAATGGCTATCATAGACACTGCATTTGTCCGATAAAACTGATTTAAGAAATAGAAAATGCGCTATATGTCACTCACTCCCGTGAGTACTGATCTATTTTCTTGCATTGTGCTTGGTGGGGCAACTAAATCATCCACGTCCCATTTAGATGGGGTGCGTACAACAAACGCGGTACAACAACGCCACCCCTGTCCCCACTAAAACGTATGAGGGATGCACATGCGCATTGAAAAAAGTGCGCGGAAAGATTCCTGTAACGGTAGGCGTCATTTCTTCGCCCACCTGTATTGTGTAACACCCACCCCTTTTCTAGGATTGGCTGAAAAGTCGTTAAAACGCATCAGCGATTGGACATTCCTGTATCTCGACCGCTCGAGGGCGTTACATGCATGCCAATCCGACGGTGTTCTGGAATACGGGTGGAAAAGGTGCTTCGCCTGGTGATGAAGATCTGATTGCGAGCGTTTGAATTTGATTGTGAGGCGTGGCAGAGAAATGCTGTCATTTCCCAGATAGATGCTTTAAACAAAAGGATTCCTGCTGCTTTTCATGAACGCCGCTCCCAATCTAACGGTAACATTAGCGCTACCGCTATTCTCAGTGGAGTGGATGCGCTTTTCAGCCAAGTGGAGTATGTAGCTGCAGAAAAGCGCTACGCTCAATGCAGGTAAGTTACAATATTAAATATTTAAACCAAAATGAACGTGAACAGTGATCTGTATGACAACCAGTAGAGACAGATACATTGTCATTTGTCAGGCAGGCGTCTAGCGCTAACGTTAATTTTTTTATTTACACATCAGCCCTCATATTTTCCCTACAGTTGTTTAGCCCACCCTTATTACTTCATATTTAACCCTTAATGTAACGCTACTCCAGTGTTTTACTCAGGTTGTTACCGAATGCCGTGACTAAAACACAAATGTAGTCTGTCAGCTTAAACCAAGCTTCTGTATTTTTTTTAATAGACGTTCATTCACCTGTTCGCCCGTGTTTTAGCTCACACACACTTCCTTGGTTACGTGTTGCTTGGTGGCATGTCAGCTGCAGAGCACTTCACACACTCATTAGCACCTGTTCACACCCCCATACCTATTCAGAGGCTTTAACGTCACTCTCACACACCAGGCTGCAGGTTGAAGTAGTGCTGAACACTCATGTCTTATAATGCGACCCAGGCAGGGTGTTCACATGTTGGTCCTTTAGTGCATCCTGATGCATCTTCCTGTGGACACACAATGTACCCAGTTATTCGTATGATCTTGGAGATGACCATATTCATATGCTGTCCTGCTCAGTTATGTGCTTTAGTGTCGATTGTAAATGATGTCACTTATAGTCAAGAGCTTAAACAGAACTGTGACAAAACGAAATGGTTTGAGGCACTGTGCTGGGACACATTTACATCATCATTAGCCTATTAAAGGGATGTAACAATACACTACCATGAGACTGTGTTCACAATATTATCACAATGTATTAGTTTTCTCTTCAAAAACGATCAAAACACTGAATTTGTGATGATCTTTTCTTTGTACAAATACTGAATGCCCTTTTATTTCTGAGGTACCAAAACAATTTTGAAGCCCTGAACCTGACAATCAGACATATACTGCTAATGACGTCAGCCAGGCGAGGTGTCTAGCGCCAGTGCCATCTGCTGTTAAAATGAATATTAATTCAGTATACATGTCAAATTGATATGAATTGTTGAATTTCTTAATCGAGTAATGTTCATTGTTACTGTCAAGCCAAATTATTGGTACGTACCAACCAGCATGTCTTAGACTTCAGTTAGTCTTGGCCATCCAACGAGCTGTCCTCGGTTTCTTGCTTGTCTTACGTTGGACCACTGGAAAGCACAGCTGACTTCGATTTTAGTCTAGTGGTGGAATAGTAATCAAAACGTTGCTGGTTCAAGCCCCACCACTGCCTGCTCTCCAATGTTGAGCAAGGAATTCAACGCTCAGTTGAGCAAACACTTGCCCTGCTTTCATGTTGTACCTTGGTAATTGCATCAATGAACCAAAAAACTGCCAGAACTGTCACATAGGTTCTTATTATTTGAAATAATATAAGGATTTTCTAGCTTTTAAGTGAAAGTCAGGCAATTCTATTGTTTACTGGCTTGCGTCGTGTTGAATAATTCAGAGAGGATTATCTTCATGTGAACAGTTTTGAGACTTTGATAGTGTGTTGCAGAGAGCTGAGCTGTGTTTAGAATGGTATAACACTAACAATATAGCTGATCTTGTGATACAAATGCATGTTAAATAAGGTGTTTAAACCAAAACTCAAAACGGATGGCATGGTGGCTTAGTGTGTAGCACTGTTGCCTCACAGCAAGGAGGTCCTAGGTTCGATCCCCAGGTGCAACATCCGGGTTTCTGTGTGAATGTTCTTCCCATGTCTGCATGGGTTTACTCGGGGTTCCGGTTTCAATCCACACAGTCCAAAAACTTTAAAGAGATGACATTAAATTGTTTATGACTCTGTTCAGTACAAGCTTGTGAACTGAATGTTGTGTAATGAGTAATTGTTTCTTGCCATTAATGTAACCAAGTGAAATCCTGATAAACAAACAAATCGAACCAAGAGGATCAGGCTCATAGCTGACTGACTTACAATGATTTTAAAAAGATTTGATGAGCTGCAAATATTGTGTAAAATGTGTCACTGTGTCACAGCATGTCAGGTTTGCCTTTACTTAAATGAGATGGGAGGATTGCTTGGTGGGTAGCACAGCAATTAGGTCCTTCCAGGTGGAGCAGAGTTTGCATGTTTTCCTCATGTCTGTGTGGGTTTCCTCTTCAGTTGTAACAGTGGTAACAATGTTTTGACTTACTAAATTAAAAAAAAAGTAAAATGAGATTGAATTAATTAACTTAAACGTTTTGGTACACCTGTTCTCCAGTTGATATGTAAAGCAGTCATGTGGGAGCAGAATATCTTACTAACACATGGTTCGTTCTTTCAGAAATTGCTGAGAACAAATGTTTGGTCATTTCTACAGAACATCTAGTGAGCGGAAATACTGTGGGTGGGAGCATCTTGATGAAATGGGTCTGCATATGTTTGTGCTGACAGGAATAATGTGGTAAAAAAAAAGAATGAACTTAATGTTTGTTGATTACTTCTACTGGTAGTATTGTTGTCTTGTAATTATGGGTATAATTTGCCAAATGATTTGTATAGAACACTAATCAGCAACACAAACAAAGGATGTGTCATTTCCTCCTGCACCTCTGGAATGGAAAGCGTTCCCCTGCCGAAACATCTTGGTAGCAATCGTTCCATGTTAAAAACTCTCCTTAGTGACTACATAATTTGTGTGAATTGGGAAACCCTGAATGGTTTCTGTGAATAAGTTTTCCTGTAGGTTTATTCACTTCTGGCAAGTGAACCACTCCTGTGGGCATTGTTGTTCCATCAGACGGTCCTGCTGTATTTAGTTACTGTTCCACGAGACGAGTCAAGAGGCCTGTGTATTGTAAACTAATACGCAGGCTGTGTGGTCTCTCCAGTATCCTCAGCTATCCCATGGGTTTGTTTTGTTACCTGTTGTCTGGACAGTGTATTGCTCTTGAAATATGGTCGTGTTGTAATATGTTTTCCTGAACACAGTGCTTCTTGGTGGGACTGAGTGGTCTGGGTCTTCTCTATGTGGGGTTTGTTACAGGTAGAGTGGTCTGGATCTTCTCTGTGTGGGGTTTGCTTGTTACAGGTAGAGTGGTCTGGA
>JAYDZF010000034.1:12736400-12752508 GCA_034509105.1 Microcambeva barbata | reverse complement strand
CGAGCTAAATGGAAGGTGATCAGCCCTTCAGGGAACGAGGCCATGGTGCCTGCTGTCTGCTTCACTGTACCACCACCCAATAAGGAGGCATTTGAAATGGCCAGCAAGTAGGGACAATATTATTTTTATCATTTGCATAAACGTATTCTCTCTGTTTGAGCCACTCCTGTTAAACCACAGTATTTACTTTTTCTCTCCTGTTACCTGTACTCCCTAATCTGTGTGCATGACTCATTGTGTTGTTCTCTCTGATCAGGCTCGAGCAGCTTTATCAGAACGTCCTATCACTGTGGCATCGCTCCCACATTAACATGAAAAGTGTGGTGTCCTGGCACTACCTGATGACCGATATCCGCAACGTCCGCAAATGCACAGTGTCCTCCGTAAGTGTCTTCCTAGTGTGTAAGAATCTCCTGGAGTAATTACTTGCTCTTGAGCAGGGAGGATCACAAACATTAAAAAAAGATTCCCTCTGGGCTTGCAAGACCACACAGATATAATATGAATGCTTTAGGGCAGTATTCACCTGACAGGCACATCAACATGCCATGCAGTAAATTAATTCACAGCCTGCTGGAGCACATTGACTCTTGATATCTAGGCAAGGATTTTGTAACCGATCAACTGATCTTGTCAGGTGAAGACTATGTTACCGGGCGAGCACCAGCAGATCCTGCAGGGCCTACAGACTCACTTTGATGAGTTTCTGGAGGACAGTGAGGAATCTGAGACCTTCACCATGTCAGATCGCACTCAGCTGGAGAAAGAGGTGCTGGGCTGTAGAGAGTACTATGAAGAATTGCTCAAGTCGGCAGAAAGAGGTAAGATAATCTAGCCACTCATGTAATTTCCGTCTGGCAACCTTGTTAGAAAATCTAATGTGTCTGTTTGACTATGACAGAGGAACAAGAGGAATCGGTGTACAACATCTTTATAGCAGACATAAGGAACTTCCGCATGCGAGTGGAAGCTCATGAGGAACATCTGATCAGGCAGGTACGCTCTGCTCTGGAGAGAGATGACCTAAAGGCTATCATGCAGCGCATCACTGAGCAGGAGGTACGTTTACCAGGAGAACAATACTTTTTCTTTTAGGCATTTAGTGTGTCCTAATCTAATCTGTAATCTAAAATGATTAACAATGTTGAGTGAATATAATGCAATTAGTCTATTGTGCGGCCTTTCATACATTTGCCCTGTAGGAAAGTTTAAGGACCACTGTCTTAACTCTATAATTAACACACACATGCAGTTAATTAAGGAGTTAAGGAGTTAAACTGTCTACTGTGCTTGCTTACTGCAAGTGGTTGTGTCTGAGGGAGGGATGCCAACAGACGTGTATGTTACCAATTTATGCCTGTGTATGGCTTCTGTAATCTAGAATAACTATTTGAATAGAATGAAAATAAAAACACTGGTCAAACACATCCATAAATTGTAAAACAAAAAAAATGTTTGTTACTCTCTAGCAGACAGAGAAAATTGGCCTTCAGGTGACTGGGTGGCAAACAACTGATTAGGGTGGGGCTATAGACTAAGTGCTGTGTAAGGGCTTACGCTAAATTGGGATTAAAATGGGGGCAAATGCAATAAGAAAATAATTAAACAAAGAGAACGGCACTTTTTGATGCAAGGCTCGACCAATAGCAGGACAGTATTGATGCATGAAACTACATGCAGGTCGTGTTTGTTTATGAGGCTCAATGTTACATCTTGCACCCCACATGTTGACTCTCTGCCCTCTTCCATACCCGTAGAGGAAGATAGTGGAGTTAGATCGATTGAACCAAGATCTTGTGGTGCTAAAGGAGAAGTGTGAGGTATTCCTCAGACAGGTTTCTAACTCGCCTTTAGTCTCCACCCTCTCCTCTGAACTCAACGTCCTCATTCAAGGCATGTCACAGATCTACTCTATGTGCTCCATTTACCTGGACAAGTAAGTGCACCTCTACTGAATTGTTCATTTGCACTGAATTTTATTAAGGTTCAGGTTTAGTGACTGTTTGTTTGTCTCAGGTTGAGGGCAGTCAGCTTGGTCATGAAAAACGGCCAGAGTGCAGAAGCTCTGGTTAAGATGTATGAGGCCAAACTGTGTGATGAAGATGCAATCAGTGCTGATATCAGGTCCATTGATGCAGTTATGGGCACTCTTAAGGTAGTCCATACACTCCAGTCGAATGATGATAAAATTTGTTCTGTCTAAGCCTTTGTTATAATGCCTAAAATAAATATTTTTAGCAATGGAGATCGGAGATTGACGACAGACGAGAGGTATTCCATGAGCTGGAGGATGAGCTGCAGAAAGCCAGAGTCATCAGTGAGCGGATGTTCAAATCACATAATGAGAGGGACTTTGATCTGGACTGGCATAAGGAGAAGGCTGAGCAGCTTGTAGAGAGGTGGAGGAATGTGCATTTGCAGATTGAAAACAGGTCAGTCAGAAAGACAGCTCAGTGAATGTACCATACACAACCACCTTGCTGTTTGATTTAAGCATTTTCTACCATTTTCTTCCAAATTTGTGTAGTTCATGGGCAGGTATATTGTTTCACACACCACCTCCACATTTAAAGACTCCAACCACATAGACCGGTCATCCCACCCTTGCAAAACCATGTCTGCTGCATACCTTCCTATTATGTCGCCCTACATACACTGCCAGTTATGTCGGTGGCAGTGCCAAGTTTCATAATCTTGATGCTTGCTGCACCACTTGGGCACTTAATCACTTTCTTTTTTTATCCAGACGTATATGAGGATGCCTGGCGAGGGCACCACGATCATTAGTGTGCTTGCATACAATAATCTTTTTTTCTCTTTTTCATCACAAGGAAATAATTGTTTTTAATTTTTTCATTCTGTTCATCTTTTTCAGACTTCGAGACCTGGAGGCAATCATGAAATCTCTAAAATACTATAGGGATTCGTACATTAGCTTAGATGAGTGGATCAGAGATATGGAGGGCTGGCAGCTGAAGGCACAGGAGAACCAGGCAGATGACAGTAAATCTTTGGCTGAGTTACTTAACCAACAAAAGGTCAGAACCAGGTCCTTCTCATTTGTCGTTTTTTGATATTTTGAAATAAAAACTAATCTGATTGTATAGCACAGGTAGGGTGTAGACATAATACAGTCCTCTGGATAGAAAAAGCATAATGTAGACAAGACTACTAGCATGGAGCAACATGCAGTTCCTCTGGTTTATAGACATTTGCATAAAATAGGTAGATGTACTGCGTTTTTATCAATACATTTTAGAAATTATATTAATTTCTGAGATTTTTGTTGCTATGCGTGTTTCAGATGATGATTTCAGAAATCGAAAGTAAGCAGAGTAAGATTGATGAGTGTCAGAAATACTCTGAGCAGTACTTAGCAGGAGTAAAGGTAAGATGTTTCGGATTTGTCTAATTTGCTTTTGTAAAATTAAGTGTCAGGCATTAAGCGAGCCGGGCTACATCATGTTCTCTTTCAGGATTATGAGCTGCAATTGATGACGTACAGAGCCATAGCGGACTCTCAGCACAAATCTACCGTGAAGAGAAGGAGGATTCAGAGCTCATCTGATAACATGCAACTGGAGGTTAGAAAAGCCTGTCAACACTCATTTTCAATTAGTAAATGATTATGAGCGGAAACATCATAGCATTTTATTTCTTGGCCTTTTCAGTTTATGGACCTACGCACTCGTTATACAGCTCTTCTGACTCTGATGACGCAGTATGTGAGGTTTGCTGGTGAGACTTTAAGGAGAACAGAAGACGATGAGGTAGGATTCGTGTCCTGTTCTCAACAGTCATGGTGTTATATGTTGGGCATAAGTGTTACCAAAATGGCCTCACTGTAAAATAACTCATCAGCTAAATTAATTCTGGAGTGAGTCACATTAAAAAGTTGTGTCCTTCTGAATTACCATTTGGGTCAGCAGAGGGTGCTGATGTCTGTGTCAGTTTCTCTTGACTGATAAGCATCTGTACCTTCTGTACCTTCCAGGTGGATGTTTTTCTATATACTACAGCTTTGACCTTTTGTATATGATTTTACGGAGTAAGCAAAGTTAACCATGTGAAGCCTCTTTTTTAGATTTGTTTTGTTTGTTTTCTAGACTGAACAATGCTAAAACAGTATTTTATACTAATATTTTCATTTTTCCAAGCAAGTAATTTAAAGAAGACACGTTCTTTAAATTTATAAAAATAACTTTTCTGAAGATTATAGGAATCAATATAGAACTCATAAATTGAACAAACACAGTAATGAAAATGAAACTTAATCTATAATCCTTTCAAGCTAAATTAATCTTTCTAATAATATTTTATATTATTTTTTGTTCATGTGTGATTTTTATCCATTTTGGAAATGACTAATATTTAAAAGGTAACATTTTTAGTATCTGAGGGGAAAAATGTTATCTTTCTCAATCTTTCCTCCCTTACTTTAAAAAAACACCTTATCTGTGCTGTCCCATTAACTCATTTGTTATCTTGTCCATATTTCCAATGAAGACATCCTTGTCTCTTCCAGTTCTCTCTTACATCTTTTAGCCAGTGCTACTCCCGTGTACTTTTTGCCACATCTTCTAGCAAGTACCACACCTTCTTTGTTCCATTTCTCTTTTGCTCAATGTCATTATTTCCTCCTTTCCTCTCATTTCTCCATTTCAGGTCATCTAGGCTAATGAAATAAAAATAAAACATAAAAAAGAATATTATTTTTGTGTTAAGATAACACACTGCTTATCATAATGTCTCTTGGAGTATGGACACACTTTATTGTTCAGTCCTAGTTTGGCCAGTTACACTCTGCTCCAAAAGAATTCGATCAGTGAGGCCAATTCCCTTATTTTAGCTGAAGACAAAAAATATTTGGGTTCAAAATGTGTTGTAAAAGATCAACATTTCAACATAGCACCTTTGTCTGAACTCACCCAATTTTATTTCTGAGCAAAAGTCCAGGAATAGATGAAAGTGAAATAGGTTAAAGTGAATACAATGAATGTCATATTTAATGGCAAACCATTTGCTTGTAATAACTGCATCAAGCCTGCGACCCACCGACATCACTCAACTTTTGCATTTTTGTGATGCTTTTACAGACTTTTACTGCAGCCTTCAGTTGGTGACTAGACTTGTCTAAAACCTTCCACTTCATGCCCCTGATAAATTCATTTGTAGTTTTACCAGTGAGTCATTATCTAGATGCAAGATGACGGATTTCCCAATTAATTTAAGTTCAATTTCTTTAAATTGACAGACAAAATGTTTCTATAGAGTTCATTACAGCGCTGCTATCATGTGTGACATCTGTTACATCTGTACACCAGACGACTTTATTCTTCACTAAATTATTAACAGTTGTACTGGCTATAGCCAATATTTGTGCAATTGCTCTGATTGATTTTTTCATCTTCTCTCAGCTTAACAATAGCTTGTTTTCATCCATATACAGTTCTCAGGTTTTCATCTTGATTTACTCTTCTAACTATAAATGCACAGACAAACCCCAAACCTGAAACTGAGTGTAGACATTCAGCGTCATTTGTTGTTTAAAAAATCAGTATAAAAGAACAAACCTGGGCAACAAAACATGACAGTCACATGTTCCAATACTTTTTTCACAAGTTAAATTGGGTGGCCTCACCGAGTATCAGATTCTGATGTAAATACATGGAAATAAAATGAATGTTGATCTTTTATCTCATATGCATCTTTTAATTTCAGGCCCAAATATATTGTTTATTAGGGTTTTAATATATGTAATCTTGATTGTTAAAAATGATTGTAAATTCTTCTGTGTTTTAACAAGCCATTTTTTCAGCTTGATGCATATATTCAAGTATATACTTGAATATGATTAAAGCTTGTTACTTGTGTTTGTTTTATTCCTTCTTCTGCAGATGCTGCACTATTCTTTGTTATTTTATTGTCTGTTTGTACTGAGGCTTTGTGCATGTTCTTTGGGTATAGTATACCTCCAGCCATCTTGTTCATACCTGTGAGCACACTTATAGAACTATGGAAAGAATATTGAGTCCTTTTGCTAAGTGCATTATTACTTTACAGGTGATGAAGGTTTACAGCTTACCTTTTTCATTTCCTTTTCCATTAACCTCAAATTCATGCTCTGACTTTGATGCAAAATATGCAGTATTTTGTATCGTTGAAGGTTGATGGGCTATCATGATTTAGAATGCTGAAAAGCTTTTCATTTGAAGGGTGGAGGGGCAGTTTCCTGCTCACTTTGGTAAGTGTGCCAGCATACTAACTTAAAGCACAATTTGTCTAGTCAAGGACTGGACAGTGAATTTTTAACTTTAATTTCAGAAAAGGACATCTGTGGACAAAGCTGAATACAGATGTTGGATGGAGAGTGTGGAGCATCAGAAATCAGTAAGTGAAGAGGAGGTCTCCAAACTCAAGCATCAGATACTGGAACTGGAGGCCTCCTTGGCCGATAGACAGAAGCAGCTAGATGTCATGGGAGGAGATCTGGAAATTCAAAAGAAAACCAATGAAGAGTTAAATGTACAGAAATCAAAGGCAGAGTATGAAACAAGGCAATATAAAATTGAGTTAGAGACTGCTGTTAAATCCAAAGGTGCAGTTGAACAAGAACTCGGTTATTATCGTCAGTTAATTCAGCAGGCTGAGGCCAAACAACATTCCTTAGAAGAAAGCTTACGCAAGCTCAAAAAGAGCATAGAAGAGGGCACGCTGGCCCGTAGAAAACTGGAAGATCACCTGAGGCGCAAAAGCATTGATGTTCAAGACTTGGAGGAGCACAGTCGATCACTGGAACGAGAGCTTAAAGCCAAAGAAGAAATTGAAGCAGAGCTTCTTAACCATGTTCGATTGATGGAAAAAGATCTTGGAAACCAATCTGAAAACAGAATGCAGCTTGTTGAAATACGCAAAGAAAGCATCCATAAAACCGCATCCTCAAGTAATTATTTGCCACGGCATTCCGAGCCAGAAGTAGACGTCATGCAGTGTAAAGTGGAGGAACTCATGTTATGCAAAACAAAAGCAGAAACTGATATTAAGACTTTGAAGTCTGAGCTAAACTCACTGCTTTTGCACAAGAATATGGCTGAAGAAAAGGCCCAACACTTTAAAGAGCTTCTGGATGATGCAAATAACAGGCTGATGAATCTTCAAACAGAAATTGAGTCTGACAGGAACAGCGTCAGACAAAAATCTGATGAATATAGACAAGAAGCTGCCGAACTCAAGAAATCTGTGTATGTATTTCAAGAGCAGATCAAATCTCTGCAGCGAGAGAAAGCTTCACTTGAGCAGCGAGTGCTTTTTCATAAAACAGAAGTAGATGGCTTAAAAGAACAACTTAAGACCAGTCAAGGAAAGCTTCTTCAACGAAGCACCAGTGAACAAGAGAGCTGTCAGAAGCTGAGAAATCTAGAAGAAGAGCTTTCCACCAAACATGTGGAAGCAGAACAGATGAGATATAAGATGAATGAAATAACCAGATCAAATCAGATGCTGGAAGGTGATGTAAGACATCTCACGGTAAGTATTGAGTCTTTTCAGCAGGAGAAAAAACATTTAGAGCAAAAAATCAACACAATCAAAAAAGAGTTGGAGGACTCGAAAGAGCAACTACAGAAAGCCAAAGATGAACTGAGCAGTAAGACGAGAATTGAAAAGGATATGCAATCAAAGGTCAAAAACCTTGAGCTCGAGCTTCAGAAAAATGATTTGCAAGTATCCCAGCTAACAAAAAAATTAGATGAACGGAATCAAACCCACCTGGATACTGAACGCTCAATGAAGAACCTGAAAACTGAACTTGATCGAGCTAACATGGAAATGGAGAGCAAAGATCAACAAATTAGTATATTCAGATCACAGGCTGAGAGTACCAAATCTCAAATCAAAATAATAGAAGAGGACCTTCTTAAGAAAACCCAGACATCCCATGAGCTTCAGCTTAAAGTGCGTGACTACAATGAGCAAGTTAAAAAGACATCTGAGTATGAGCAGAAATTCAAAAGCTTTACCACAACCATTACAAATTATGAAACTGAAATCCAAAGTCTAAAAGCAGAGCTGTCATCCATATGTACAGAGAAGAATGTAGCCAGTCAAAAGGTTCAGGAATATAAAGTGGAGATTAACAACCTGAACCAGGCACTGCAGAAGGCCACGACTGAGGCACAAAAGGAGTCTACAGAAGGCAAGAAGAACATGGTAAAACTAAGAGAGCTTGAGAATGAGCTTTCACAATGCAAACAAACTATAAGTCGAATGACTGGAACCTCTGAGAAGACCACTGTGAACCTTAAACAGGACATCTCTACTCTCCAGAGGGAAAAACAAGCTGTTGATCAGAAATTACAAGCCTTAAAAACAGAATTTGATCAACTTAATTCCACTCTCAAAAGAACAAAAGATGAATTACAGAGGGTGATTCAAGAAGGAAAAACTAATCAAACAAAACTGAAAGAGATGGAGTCAGAACTGCAGAAAAACAAGATGACCATCAAAGAAATGAGTTCAAATTCGGATACATATGCAACAAGCCTCCAACAACAGTATTCCACCCTTCTCAAAGAGAAAGGTTCTGCTGAGGAAAAGATCACAACCTTAACATCAGAAACTTCACACCTGAAAATGAGAATGGAGCACACTCAAGAAGAACTATTGCAAAAGCAGAAGGAAACATCAGCTGCCAAACTCAGATCTCAAATGTTAGAAGACCAGTTGGAGCAAAAGATAAACGCAATGAAAAATGAGGTTGACAGTGCAAAAGAGCAACTGCAGAAAGCCAAAGAGGAATTGAGCAATAAGTTGAAAATTGAAAAGGATATGCAAATTAAGGTAAAAAACCTTGAATTGGAACTTCAAAAAAATGAGTTACAAGCATCTCAGCTTACAAAAAAAATTGATGAACTGAATAAACTCAACCTGGATAATGAACGCTCAGTAAAGAACATGAAAGCTGAACTTGATCATGCCAACATGGATCTTGTGAGCAAAGAACAACAAATCAGCATATTTAAATTACAGTCTGAGAGTACCAAATCACAAATAAAAATAATAGAAGAGGACCTTATTAAAAAGAACCAGACATCCCATGAGCTTCATCTCAAAGTGCGTGATTACAATGAGCAAGTAAAGAAGACGTCTGAATTTGAGCAGAAATTCAAAAGCCTTAGCACAACTGTTACAAATTATGAAACAGAAATCCGAAATCTAAAAGCAGAGCTCTCTTCCATAAGTACAGAGAAGAATTTAGCCAATCAAAAGGTTCAGGAATATAAAGTGGAGATTAACAACCTGAACCAGGCGCTGCAGAAGGCATCAACCGAAGCACAAAAAGACTCCACAGAAGGCAAGAGGAACGTGGCAAAGTTAAGAGAGCTTGAGAATGAGCTTTCACAATGCAAACAAACTATAAGCCGAATGACTGAGACCTCTGAAAAGTCCACAGTGAATCTTAAGCAGGACATCTCGACTCTCCAGAGGGAAAAACAAGCTGTCGATCAAAAATTACAAGCCTTAAAAACAGAATTTGATCAACTTAATTCCACTCTCAAAAGAACGAAAGATGACTTACAGAGAGTGACTCAAGAAGGAAAAACAAATCAGTCAAAATTAAGAGAGATGGAGACCGAACTCCAGAAAAACAAGATGACCATCAAAGAATTGAGTACAAATTCTGATAAATATACAACAAACCTCCAACAACAGTATTCCACCCTCCTTAAAGACAAAAGTTTTGCTGAGGAAAAGCTGGCAACCTTAACAGCAGAAACTTCACAAATGAAATTGAGGATGGAGCACACTCAAGAAGATCTAACCCAGAAGGTCAATATTTTTAAAAATGAGGTGGAAAATTTAAAAGAGCAACTTCGAAAAGCCAAAGAGGAATTGAGCAGTAAGACAAGAACAGAAAGGGATTCACAAATAAAAGCCAAAAACCTTGAGTTGGAGCTTCAGAAAAATGATTTACAAGTAACAAAACTTACAAAAAAAATTGATGAACTGAATAAACTCAACCTGGAGACTGAACGCTCCATGAAGACCCTAAAAGCTGAACTTGATCGTGCTAACATGGATCTTGACAGCAAAGATCAGGAAATCAGCATATTTAAATTACAGTCTGAGAGTACCAAATCACAAATAAAAATAATAGAAGAGGAACTTCTTAAGAAAACCCAGACATCACATGAGTTTCAGCTTAAAGTGCGTGACTACAATGAGCAAGTAAAGAAGACATCTGAGTATGAGCAGAAATTTAAAAGCCTTAGCACAAGTGTTATGAATTATGAAACGGAAATCCAAAGTATGAAAGTGGAGCTTGTTTCTATAAGTACAGAGAAGAATTTAGCCAATCAAAAAGTTCAGGAATATAAAGTGGAGATTAACAACCTGAACCAGGCGCTGCAGAAGGCCACGACTGAGGCACAAAAAGAATTATCAGAAGGTAAGAAGAACGTGGCAAAGTTAAGAGAGCTTGAGAATGAGCTTTCACAATGCAAACAAACTATAAGCCGAATGACTGGAACCTCTGAGAAGACCACTGTGAACCTTAAACAGGACATCTCTACTCTCCAGAGGGAAAAACAAGCTGTTGACCATAAACTA
The DNA here is from genome assembly GCA_034509105.1 of Microcambeva barbata. Classification (NCBI taxonomy): domain Eukaryota; kingdom Metazoa; phylum Chordata; class Actinopteri; order Siluriformes; family Trichomycteridae; genus Microcambeva; species Microcambeva barbata. The sequence continues at coordinate 12,741,900 of JAYDZF010000034.1, read as the reverse complement.
CAAGCCTTAAAGATAGAATTTGATCAACTTAATTCCACTCTCAAAAGAACGAAAGATGACTTACAGAGAGTGACTCAAGACGGAAAAACAAATCAGTCAAAATTAAGAGAGATGGAGACCGAACTGCAGAAAAACAAGATGACCATCAAAGAAATGAGTTCAAATTCGGATACATATGCAACAAACCTCCAACAACAGTATTCCACCCTTCTCAAAGAGAAAAGTTCTGCTGAGGAAAAGATCACAACCTTAACATCAGAAACTTCACACCTGAAAATGAGAATGGAGCACACTCAAGAAGAACTATTGCAAAAGCAGAAGGAAACATCAGCTGCCAAACTCAGATCTCAAATGTTAGAAGACCAGTTGGAGAACTGCAAAAGAATGCTTGAAGATCTTAAAGGAAAACTTGACCTACAGAAAAAGGGGTATGAGACACAGCTAAAGTTACTCCAGACTGAAATGGAGCAAAAATTGGCTTTGCAGGAGTCACGTATGAAATTCGATTATGATAGAAAATCAAAGAACAGCGCTGAGACGATTGAGCGGGACAATAAGCAATTTGTTCAAGAGATTGAGAAGATGAAAACATTACATTTGAAGACCAAACAAGATGCCCAGCAGCAAATGGATAGCCTCAACAATCAATTGGAACAATTCAGACAACAAAAAGCAACGGTTGACCTTGAATTGCTCAAAGCAAAATCAAAAATTACGGAACTGGAAACTGAGAAGATTCGAGTGAAATCCACTATCTCTCAGATGGACAGTGTCCGGAAGGAGAGCTCAGAAGAAACATCGAAACTAAAGCAAATGTTAGCCGAGATCAAGCAGAGACTGGAGATTTCAGAAAATGAAGCCAAATGTCTAAAGGATCAGATTGCATCATATGTGAATGAGGTGAAGATTTTACAAGAGAAAAATCTAAAGCTTGAAGTAACTTACAGCACAGAAATAAAACGGCTGAAAAAAATGGAGGATGGAAATCAAGCCACTCATAAGTGTGCTAAAGATGAGGAGCTTGCAAAGTTGAAGAATGAGCTGATGTTAAAGCAAAAGATATTGCTGTCATATGAAGAGGCAAAGATAAATCTAGAGGAGGAACTTCATAAAATGACCTCTGAGGTAAAAGTCTCAAAGTATTTAAAGCATCATTATTTGTAGAATAGTTTGGGGTCAGTGTTTCATAGCAATGTTGATTAAAATTGGTGGGTAAATAACTTGCTTACTTGGGAATAGAAACAAACTTTGGTTGGGCTAAACTGGGATCTTCTAGAATATCCCAATGTAAATGATTATCCCATCTCTTTATAAATTGATTTTCCTGTTAAGAACTGTTAAGGCTACCTGCGCTGTGATGCTTATTCTGTAAAAGTTATATTAAATGTTGAGCTGTTAATAGAATGCAGAAGAAATGCTTTTCATTAAGACCTGAGTGACTCTGATACAGGCTGAGTCTTGTTGGTCAGAGTACTGGGTTAAATTGTCTCAGAAACAAAAGGGCTGTCTACTGCAGCTATGGTGAGGACCAACAGGGGCCGTAGAGCATCAAGCTACAAAGCACTTGCAGGTTGTTGAGAGTCACAGAAAATAAAGGTGATACGATTTTGTATGGACCAATAAAAGATCCACTTCAGCTTGAATTGAAAATTACAGTTTTAACACACAGAGCATTGAACCCTGCAGTGCATTGGGCCGTGTTGTATGGTATCAGATACCACAAGAATCCTTTTGATGTCTTGTAATTTTTTTGTATCAGCAGGTCAGGTTGTTTTGACTGCATGTTAGGCAGGTATAATAATTAGGCTTGTTTGTTTTTATATAGATAACCAATGTGCTTAAGTATTTAAATAATTATGAGTTCTTGTAATGAAACTATTATTGCTGTTATTTATTCTTATTTTACTTTCTGTTTACAGATTGCATCTCAAAAAAATGGGACACTGGATAAGCCAGGTTCTGATGATTCACTAAGGATAACGGAGAACACTGGCAAGCACACATCTACATCTCATCAGTTCTCCATGTCCTCTACCACCAGTCAAATAAATGTTTCTGAAACCCCTAGGAAAAGCTCACTGTCTGATAAAGGTGACAAAGGGAGGTCTGGAAAAACGCAATCAGTAACATTTAATATAATAGGTAGTGAGTCTTCCAATGATGAGGCAACTGATCTCTCAAATATGTGTGAGTCATTTTCTACTAAGATTCAAAGTCTAAGGGGCCGGATCAGTATTAAAAAGTTAATCAAGACTAAAATAATAACAGTAGAAATGGCCTACAAGTTAAAATCTGGTTTAATAACCATGGATGATCTACAAGCCTCATTAGCTCAGTTCAGTGGCAAACCCCTTTCAATAGCTGGGATTTACTTGGAATCCAGCAAGAAAAAGATATCCTTCATGCAAGCTGCAGAGTCAGGTCTTATGGCCAAGACCTATGCTATTGAGTTTTTGGAGGCCCAGGCTGGCACAGGAGCAATCATCGACCCAAACACTGGTGAGAGCTACAGTGCTTCAGAAGCTCTAGATAAAGGCATTGTCGAGGCCGATTTGAGGGACAAGATATTAGATGCTGATAAAGCAGTCAGTGGTTTCCTTCATGCAGGAAAACTCCTTTCTGTGTTTCAAGCTATGGAGGAAAGAATTGTTGACCGACACAGAGGAAAGGCAATACTTGAGGCCCAACTTGCCACTGGAGGGCTGATTCACCCTTTGATTGGCATGCGGGTTCCATTGGAGAATGCCATTGAGCAGGGACTAATCAATCAAGCCACCTATCAAACTCTCTATGATCCGGTCAGTAACCCAAAGAGCTTCCACAACCCAGAAACACGACAACGGGCATACTATGGTGAACTCCTGAAACTCTGTGTGTATGATGTCAATGGAGGAGTCTATCTTCTTCCCATTGGAGAAAGTCAAATGACCAGTTTCTCCCCAGCTAACACGCATAGAGTGTCAGTCATTAACAGTGCATCTGGTATAGAAAAGTCAGCCTATGATGCATACAAGTCCAGCCTCATTGATTTGAGAATCTACTTGTTCCTCTCACAACAGGATAGTGACTGGCAAGAGACAACTCTCGTGGATGCAACCGGAAACCCTTTGCACATTTTAATAGACAAGAAGAGTGGCCGACAGTTTTGCCTTGAAAGTGCACTAAGTTTGAGGATACTTCAAACAATTGAACTACAAAGGTATCGCGGTGGTGAGCTTAGCATCTACGAGCTTGCAGACCTACTGATTTCTCGCAAGGTTGTGTATCGAATTAAAGACAGTCCTATTGCGGGGCTCTGGGATGTAACCTTCAAGAAAAGGCTTTCTGTTTTCAAAGGCCTTCAACAAAATCTGGTGGATAGACTGACAGCAGTGAAATTGCTCGAAGCTCAAGCCTGCACTGGAGGCATCTGTGACCCGGCGTCTGGCGAGAGGGTCCAGATCACAGAGGCACTCCGCCGAGGACTCCTCGATGATAGCTTCATCCGACCATTGCAGCAATTTGAGCAAGCCTTCTATGGCATTGTCCACGCCAAAACTAGACAGAAAATATCCGTAGGTCAAGCAATGCAGGAGAACTTGTTTCCAAAAGATGCTGGATTGAGATGTCTTGAATTTCAGCTGGTAACTGGAGGTCTGATTGAGCCTGACACCGGCAAAAGGGTCTCATTGGAGGAAGCAGTTCAAAAAAGTATGATTGACAGAGCAACAGCTATGTATTTGAAAGATGAACACTCATATCCCAAAAATATCACTTGCCCAAAAACAAAACGGAAAATTTCCTTCAAAGAGGCTTTGGAGAAAGGCGTGTATGACAGCCACACTGGGCTTCTGCTGCTTGATGCTACAAAACACCATAGCACTGGAGCTACGACCTCTTTTCAGTATTATTACTATCGGTACTGAAGTAGTCAAATTTCCTAAACTTGATACTTTAAAGTTAAGGAATACTATATATACATAAAATGCTAACATTATATACATGCAAATGTTTACTTGTACTGTGGAGCTTATGAAATTCAGAATTCTATGTGCAGTAATATAGTAGTTCATCTGCTATGTCACAACTGCTGAGATTTGGGCTTGAACACCAGCGGTGCTTACAGAACACATGATGATGATCAGGATTAAGAGATTTGTCTGGGGGGATTGGCGACAGGTCCAGGGTATTCCTACATATGTGAATATGAAATTACCATCTGATGGTGAAATGTGGTGGTGGTAATATTGTGATAGTGATATATTGACTGGGTAATCGGTATGATGATTGGAAAGGTAAAGAAAAACCAAATGCTCCAAGCACTGGCAGCTCCCATTTTATGTTAGCCAAACTAGCATGTCTGAAGTGTTTCAATGGGTGTTTGCTTTGCCTACATAACTCGTAAGTAAAGTGACATACATGTATGTCACCCAGTCGATTGTTTTCATCTAATTTACTACAGCTGTTTTAGTGATGTGTTTTTAAACGTCACTTGTGTATATGTGAATGAACATGTTGAGGCTATATGATCTTTATTCTTTCATCTTTTTTCACTGAACTCAACAGAATTGCGTTGTAATATATTTCTGACATTAGTGAGCAATATGGCATGGAGGTATACTTACTCGATAGTTAGTTTATGTTTTTTGTGATTTATTCAACATTGCTTTCCCCCATGAAATTCAGAAATCTGTTGAAGAGGAGAAAAAAGAACACGGTGATAAAGTTAGCAGGTTATTGAACTGGATGAACCAGAATGTAAATGATGACAAGGTCAACACAGATGGCTGTAAAAAGCCTCAGGTAATGACTGCAGAACAAGGTTTTCTTATTACACTAATTCCTTTTTGCACCTCATTTGTGGATCTAGGTTCATGCAGAATTTAGTGGTAAATATTCTAAACAATGTTTGTATAATATATGAAATAAAGTGTTTTAGTGTATGTTTGGTTTCATTGCTTTCTAGTTTTATATCATGTTTTTTCAGTCTTGAAGTTTGTTGCACATCATCCGTTTTCCTTTGCCATGATACTGCCACATGTAAAAATGAACATGTTATGTTTCACAAGCATAATCAAGAATTCGCACATAACAGATAACACATCTAACACATGTACGGCCCTGTATTCTCAGTTGTCTACAAGGAAAAATGTCTGCATATTTAAATGCACAATTGTTTTTTATTAGATACTTTTTGTTGAACCCATTGGATAAAAAAGTTTTGCATAAATAAACAAATTAAACTGTAATCTGCATTTCCCAGAAAGTCAGTTTGACTGGAATTTTTATTTAATGTACATGAAGTATTATTGCACAAAAATCATTTTTCATACATTATAAAGTATATATTTTAGACACGAAAGCCATCATGTTTTGCTAAAGATGATTTCTTATGAACACTTTTTCATACTTACATTAAAAGAAAACATTTGAATAAAATACCAATTCACATATTAGCAATGTTCATATGTGTATTCTCTTCCAGCAAAACTACAACAATGAATTTGCATGCAAAACAAAC
>JAYDZF010000034.1:12647123-12660468 GCA_034509105.1 Microcambeva barbata | reverse complement strand
GCCAGGAGTGAAAACCTGGGCTGCAGTGGAACTGAAGTCAATTCTTTGTACACTTATGTACATTAGATTTTTACAGAACAGGTTTCTCTTGTTATTGAATCTAAATATATATATAAAGTCATGTGTTTGAGCTAACACTTTGTGATCTTGTAACTTAGGAAAAAGATCCCACACTCAGACCATGTATCCAGCATCAGTGCAGCCTCAGATTGAGACCAAGAATCCTAGAGTGAACCTGCTGATCAGTAAATGGCAGCAGGTCTGGCTTTTGGCTCTGGACAGGCGAAGGAAACTCAATGATGCTTTGGACAGACTCGAAGAGGTTAGTTCTTTCTAATACTACGGCTACCACAAGCTTTGTCCCATGACTGGTGTAACCTGAGTGATTAAACCCCCACCCCACCTTCTTTTCTCTGGTAACTCATCAGCTAAAAGAATTTGCCAACTTTGACTTTGATGTCTGGAGAAAACGCTACATGCGGTGGATGAACCACAAGAAATCTCGCGTCATGGATTTCTTCCGACGCATCGATAAGGACCAGGATGGAAAGGTCACCAGGCAGGAATTTATTGAAGGCATTCTTTCCTCAAGTGAGTAAAGATTCTTTCAAAGGATCCAATGCTTATACCTGAACTACAACCAGAAGCATTTTACCAGACTTTCAAAGCTTTTATCATATTTTTCTGATATATATATATGTGTGTGTGTTATTTACCAGCCTGTATAAAGCGCAGCCAGTAAAAATATGGAAATTATCATGTAGTTATACAGTCTCAATAAACTACTAGATTAGTATTCTAAAAGTTTACTATTTTTTATACATAATGTACAGGAGTAGTAATTGGTCGTGTTTGAGAAATTTTATTGTCTGTATTTTATGCCATCTCATTTCCATCTTTTTGGACTGCCCATTGGAGAGCGGTGCCTCAGTGGCTATGTGCTCAATTGTTTTTTGCTAATGGAATTAAAAAGTTGGCACAAAGCTGGGATAAATGCACTGGTCAATTTCTGACCTTCAGTGTTAAGCTTGTAATTCTTAAGTAATTAAGTAATTAATGCTACATTAAAGAACTTATCTGAGTAACTATATTTAAGATAAGACTCATTTTCAAGCGTTAATAATCGATCCTTTGTAATTAATTTTTGGGCTGATCAAGTTAATTTTGACCAACCTCCCCATTTAAGGGTGATTAAAATCTAAAAAATATCCAGGTGACTTGTTAGTACACTTTTAAACTATTAACATTGTTTTACTCTGATTTAATGGGACTTTTAGACCAGTACTAGGCTGTCTGATCAGTGCAAATTTAATAACAATGCATTCTTCCCACACCTGAATATGGACGTATTACTTTGGAACCAAATGAAAACAATATTATGGCCACACTCAGAAGGAAGACATGATTCTGTTACCAAACCTCCTTCCTATTACGATGCCCAGATTAATTGTTTGTATGGTGGGATGTTAAAAACACTGTTCTCTTTGTTCTTTGTAGAGTTCCCTACCAGTCGACTGGAGATGAGTGCTGTAGCAGACATTTTTGATCGTGATGGTGATGGCTATATTGACTACTATGAGTTTGTTGCTGCTCTGCACCCCAACAAAGATGCTTACAAACCATTGACTGATGCTGATAAGATTGAAGATGAGGTTTGTTTGGACAGTAGATGACATCGATTGTTACTGCTCTGTTATTGTTTCACTGGTATCTTCATGATAACATTTTGATCTTTTAGGTGACTCGCCAAGTGGCAAAGTGCAAGTGCCCTAAACGGTTCCAAGTGGAACAGATCGGTGCCAACAAATATCGGGTAAGGATCTAAACCCTAGAGTTTAAAACAGTGTAAGCTTTTTAACAAACTATGGCAGATACAGATTTATTCAGTTCATATCTAGTCCTGCGAGATGGAAATACTGTTCTTAAAGCCAGTGGCAGTAAATGGTTTGGAAAATTGAATTCCTCATATTCCTGTTGCTGGAAATAACATTACTTTCTAATGTGGGCTTTTGTATCAAGATACACCGTAGTAATTGTAATTACTATAGGATGATGAACTTATTTTGGAAATGTCATTACAACACTGACATTACATTCTAAAAAGAGAGACCAAGTACCAAGTGTTACACCACCATCAAAGTTTAAAAAATAGTTACAAGGATACAACTCACAAGGAGTTTATTAAATTGGACATCTGATGTAATTTAGCCTCATTTGAAGGCCTTTATGCAAGGTCCTGCCGTATTACCTTAATTTGATTAGATTTAAATCTATTTTTACTAGGCCACAGCCAAGCCTTATCTTTAACCCAATTGGGACATGATTCTGTGCTTCTTGTTCTGCTGCAAAACTTAGCTGCGCTTGAAAGTTAAACCACAAGAATTTCTAATAGAGAGCAGACTCATTTAGGCCCTGAAGGAGCAAAGCATCCCAAAGCCATGACATTGCTAGTGAAACATGTAACTGTTAGTGTTAATGTTCACAATGTGAAATGAGGTTAGCTGGAAATCAGCTAATGGCGCATGGCCCATGCCTCATGAAACGTTCCACTTCTGTTCAGCCAGTTGAATTAAATCCAATTGTCATTTACGCTTGGGTAATTGGTTTATTAAATAAATAATAGGAGATTGTTTTTCACAAAAGGACAGCTTTTGTCTTTTATTCATGAAACTACTGGGACACATGAGTGGAGCAGATTTAAAATCACTTTTGTGACCCAGATAACCCCAACCAGGACCTTCTTACTATAAGACCTGCCACTTTTCCACATTATATACAGTCTGCTAATGTTACCTGTTTGGTGTCTTTTCAGAATATTGTGCTGTAATTATTATTATTATTATTATTATTATTATTATTATTATTATTATTTAATAGCTCTGAACTGTTTGCCATAAATGGAAAATATCCAGGAAATTATAAATCTTCTAGTTTATACCATTAAGCTGATTCACTGGTGACTAGTCTCTCTAGGAATATTATAGTTTTTTTTAATAGTTTTCTGCCTTCTTATTCTATTTTATTTTTGCAAATTGTTCCTTGAAATGATGCATATTTTAAAGCTTTTTAAAGTGTTTTTAGACTCTTTTAAAGAAAATATTGTAGTCTAAAATATAAGCTTTACTATTTTTCTGGACTTTTTTTTATGTAAACCATCCAGATGTTCTGTAATGTTTGTCTTTTTTCCTGTTTTTCTTTCAACTGCCCAGTTCTACCTTGGAAACCAGGTATATATCACACAGCTTTTTGTCAATGTGCAAAAGTCTGGCCTTTTTGGTTTCTTTTTCCTGCTTTCTTTCAAGTCTGCTGCCATTACTTACTTTTAAACTCAGAAGCAGATCAGCAATGATTGTCTGAATAATGCTCTATAAATCAAATTGTCTGTGTGTGTCAGTAAATATTTATGAAATGAAATAGTATTTGTCTCTATAAAAATTTATATAAAACATGTGCATCTGAGAAAAATAGAGAGAGAAACATTGAAAGATTTTTTTCCTCTTCACATAATAATTTCTAAAAAAAAATGGGTTGGGGATAAAATCTTTCTCACAGTTCTGGAGTGTCTATTAGTCTAATAGTTAATCTAAGATTATTGCCAGTGTTAGCATACACACTGAAAGCTATTTTTAACTTAGCTCAGAACTAAAGCGGGAGTGCTCCACCTCAGATCTGAATAGATGTGGTAAGAACTGTAATGCCAGTCCTTTTTAGGAAGTTTTAAAAGTTCTGTTGTTATATGATCTGCTTTTGAGTTTCAGTGCATTGCTAACAAGCTTTTCCTTCCCTACCAGTATTGATTCCCTGAGTTATATCATTTTTGGGAGCTGGAAGATTATTGTGTTCTTTTTTAATGTGTGTGCTAAACTTAGCCAATAATAATAACAAATGCTTGGTTTTTCCTATTGAAGTCAATTGGTAAAAGCTTTGTTGAGTGTAAAACTAGACTGAGCTACAGCCAAACAGCTGAAGTGCCATATTCAGAGTTGATTTGTGAATAGCATGAATTTGATACTGAAACCTCACTCTTCACAATTCAGTTCAGACTGTGCATGGAACTCTGAACTTATTATCTCTGTGATGACAGGAAGCGTGCATGAGGCAGTGTTTCCCAAACACTATTACATCATGTCATTCTCAAATTGAGTATATGCAAATTTGATTTTGTGTAACTTCCAAAATAATTATCTGACAAAATGTCATCATAATTATAATTACAATATTAGTGTGGCAAAATACAATCGCAATGCCATAGTATCCCATTTAAAGATTGAATAATTATTCAGACATTATTCAACAGATTAAACTAATCGCAGATTTTTTTGATTTATTGCATCCCAACTTTTCAACATTTAAAATTCCACATCAACTTTGAGGATAAAATATGCACTTGCTGCCTAGTATATCTCGTCCACTCTTCAATTCACCTGTCACTGGTCATAATGTCTTGTCCCTGTTTTGGACATGAGGATTCTTGGGTGGTTATGCTAGCCCTCTACTTTCATGGATCTAGAGTAGGAATCCTACATGCAGCAAGGGGTAAAATGGATTGGTGTACTGCTCAAAGTTTGGTACTGCCCTGCACCTAGTGATTCCAGGAAAGCTTCACTCACTGCAGTTTATATCGTTGTTGGTAACAGGTTCTAAAATCTTATCAAGCAGTCCAGAAAACACTTTTGGAAAAGAATGCTCAAGTCTGGGTTCTATTAACTTCACATCATTTACTGATTTGTCTATTTGTCTATATCTTGTCTATAGTTCAGTTGCTCAGTTTGGTTGCCAGCTCTGAAAATGGCCCAATATTTGCAAGCGATTTTCATGGATCACATAATATTATAAGATACATGCTTTGTCACGTCCATACTTTTGGATGAAAGCTGATTAGATGGAATTCATGCAAAACTCATTTTTCTTTGCTTATGTTCAAGCTTCTTTTGCTCTCATGTGCACCATTTTTTGCTGTTGCATATCAACTGAAACAATTCTTTCGACAGTTTGGTCTGGTTCACTGCTTACATGATCCCTTAATCGCCGATGAGAGTATAACTAACAGGGAGAATCAAAATCAAAACTCCCAACTTCACGTTGCCGTTTTGGAAAGCTGTATCCTGGTAAATGGTCATTTTAAGTCGTTTCTTGTGATTTAATTTTGATTTTTTTAAGTATTATTTGGTCATGCTTCAAAACATCTTCTCGCAATCAACAAACTCACCAGTTACATTGAACCATTCTGGTTATCACATTAAGAAAGCGGAGGCCAGAGAAAGGCTTGGCAAAGAAGTCATCAGTGTGTTGGTTGTGTTACATGTTAGAAACTGAAGTGTCTTTTCATATTACTTTAATAGTGGCATTCAAGTGTAGCTACATTGGTTATCACTGTCAACACCCCCATCTTCTAGGTGGTTTTCCTTAAAGTGTTTCCCAAAAGGTTTTCCCAAAGCGGGAAAGCATGAGGCCATAACTTTTTCTGTGTTGTAAACCACATCATAGTCATATCCAACTGGAAAATATGGTTATTTTATTAATAAAGCATTTTTGGCATTGTGTATGTGGAGGATCACAGCGTCCCATTCATTGTCCCTCTACTGCAATGCCCAAAATTGCTGCTGATACTTATATATTCTGAAACTGTGTGGACACAAAACACTGCAGCACACTCTAGTGGTAATTTTACTGGTAAAGAAATGAAGAACAAACCATGACCAATCTTTCATCAAATCAAAAAATCTATTCTTAAAACCTCATTGATTTTTAAAATGTTTATTACTATGAATATAGAACAATGGTTTTACCAGTTGGATTGGCTATTCATTTCTCTTATTTTTGGAATGATTCTGATGTTGTGTCTGTCCAAGCATTTGTCCGCTCAGCTGGGAAACAAGTGCAAACACTGCATGTAATTGCTTGCTACAGCTTAAAGAACGCGTGAGCACATAAGCTCTGTCATATGGTGATCCGTCCACGTGACCAGGGGCCGTATTCATAAAGCTTCTTAAGAATCCTCTCAGAGAACACCTAAATTATCTTTAAAAAAAACTGATACCCAGGAGCAATTCAGGTCCAATTTCAGAGCAACCCTGGGCAAAGAAAATACTAATACGTAATCTGAGATAGGAGGCAGGGCTGAGCCCATCTCTAGGTGTGATGCTTTCTTTTAAAGGCTGGAAAAAAATACACACATAATTTATACACACATACCTAATTTATTTAATTTGACCACAATTCTAGTATTTAACCGGTGTAACTTTTTGCACAGGAATGTTTATGAATACGGTCTGTGATGATCAGCCTATACAAATGAACTAATCAGAATACACAATAAACATCACTCTGGTGTCTGGTTGCACTGTTACCCATTCTGTAGCGACATGTCAGTGCATTATGACTATATCACAGTGACTCAGCCTTGACTTGCTCATTTCTGTTTTCTGCTCAGTTTGGAGATTCGCAGCAGCTCAGGCTGGTGCGGATCCTGCGCAGCACTGTCATGGTGCGGGTCGGAGGGGGTTGGATGGCGCTCGATGAGTTCCTGGTCAAAAACGACCCGTGCAGAGGTAAAGACATTTTCACTTTTAGTTTGGTTTGGTTTGCTCAAAGACAAGTCTGTACAGCTTAAGATGACAGCACATGAATTCCAGCTGAAACAGGGTTTGTTGGTTACACTTAATAGTTACTTTAATAGTTACATAAGTTATCTTCATTTTTAATTCTGTTCTTAATGTTGATTTCTCCTGGTTTTCAGTTCATTGTTATGAAGAAAAAAATAAATGCAGTTGCCAAAATTACTGAAACAAAGTGACATATGAAGCACAATATTTTGGAGCAGAAACGAACACTGGTTGTCACACACACAACAACACTTTCTTTGAAAATGGAGGGTATAAACAAATAAGTCAGGGCTGGCAATCAGCACCCCACCCCTTAAAACAACTCGTGCCCAATGAGTCAAAACATTAGGCCCATTCAGAAACATAGCTATCACATTTACTCTGAGCATCTTGCTTGTCCAGGGCAGATTCACTGTGAAGAAAACATCAATGGTGCCATTATGGTTTCAATAGAAAAGCAGCTTGCCAAAAATGGAGCTGGCAGATCTGTGAGGGAAAAGCCATGATAACTAGAAACACTTTAATCTGGAGTGAATAAATGCTCAATGTGCCACAGCTGTGGTCCAGTCAGTTAAAAAGAATCAACTATCAATCAGCTGCATTGCCCAGGTCAGGGTTTTGCAGGTTTATGATTTTAAATAATGTATTATGAGGGTGTAAAATACGCTGTTCAGGGGCACTTAAACTAAATAAATCAAACATTTCAGCTGTTTCCTGCCATCGTACTCCAGACGATTTTGAAATGTCGGTCATATACATGGGGCTGAGTCGTTCGGCTGTGCATTCTGGTTGGCTGTGGATGATGTTCTGAAAGCTTGCTGTGATGTTTTTATCAGGCTTTTATGTTAATTAACTATCTTTCTTTCCTTCTGTACTGTTTTGCTGCTGAATATATGCACTGTTTTCTTTGTGCTAAGAACCCAACTATCATTTCTTCTAGTTCATCACCACGGGAGTAAAATGTTGCGCTCGGAATCAAATTCATCAATTACTCAGTCTCCTATAGGTTGGCAACTCTCACACTTTCTCTCCTTGATCCATCCCAGTGGTATGTGTGCATCCTGGTGTGCCTGTTTGAGAGTGTGTGTGTGCAGCTGAGTGCCGGTGTGATGGTATTGTCATTAACATTATTCTCAGCTAAGATTTCTCCTGCATGTAGCTGTTAGTTGCATCATCTTTCATACTTGCTTTTCTGCTTAGCCTGTTTTCTTCTTCGTCTGTTGGCCTATTGTGGTTTTGGCTCTGTTTTTGTGCTAAAGCCAGTTTAAACTTCTGTATCTGATTACTAGAATTAAATAAATATATATTTTATAATAAATAAATACAGTTAATACCATGTGATGTTAACATGGAAGCATGTGTAATGGTTTCTACATCAGTGTTTCTTATCTCGGTCTTGAGTAATCTTGCCTTTCACATTTGTTGTCCTGCTTTCAACTAGACATTTCCTGGTTTCAAATTTTAGACGTATTAGTAACAAATCAATCCTGTTATATTATCAAACGTAAAATATCCCCCCCCCACACACACACACACAAACACACCTACTTCTTTTTAATAAATACCGACCAGTGCAGACCGGGAACACCCTACAAGAGCTGCAGTTTTGGAGATGCTGTGACCAAGTCATCGAGCCCTCACAATTTGGCAACAGCAAAGGCCAATTTTCCTGCTTCTAACACATCAATTTGAGGGTAAAATGTTGACTTGCCGTCTAATATATCCCACCCAGGTACCATGATGAAGAGATAATAAGTGTTACACACTCAACCTGCCAGTGATCATCTTGCTATGCCTGGTCAGTGTATCTGTCTAGGATACATTACCATGTTAAATTAGTTCTGCTTTACAGGTAGTTGATTACTTACGAATGCAACCAGTTTTATTTTAAGTAATCAAATTAATTGATGGACAGGCTGTAAATAGAAATTGTAAATTTTTGTAAGTCATGAATTTTATGTTGATGGAGCTTCATACTGTGTAAAATGCAGCTGATAACCAAGTTCAAATAGGTGGTGTTACAAAGTTAAGGTTATACTTTTCTCTATTGACAGTAAAGTAACTGCAACCTTCTCTCTTTAACCTTGGTGTTAAGCTTTAGTGCATAGCTGGTTCAACTTATCAGCTCTTCATCATTCCTCAACTGGGTAAACTGGATGCATGGAAGGTATACTCCAGGTCCAGGACTGAGAAACACTGTCCTTAATCATAAACAGGAGAAGCAGAAGATCGTTATTATGATTCATGTTTTTGCCATTAAGTGTGAGTGATGTGAAGCTGCATGCTACCTCATAATGAATCACTCATCAAACTCTCATCACATCAGTGACAATCATTATCAAGAGTTTATTCCCCCTACTGGGTCCATTTGTACCCATTTATCTCATGTCCCCCTCTTAATTCACCTTAGTATTCAGTCAGGTGCTTCATGAACTACATGAGCTACGTGCACTCACTGCTTCATGTGCTCTTCTTAGCTAAAGGTAGGACCAACGTGGAGTTGCGAGAGAAGTTCATTCTTCCAGAAGGGACTACTCAGGTTATGGCTAGCTTCCGCTACAGAGGTCGAAGGTCACGACCATCTTCTAGAGGCGCCTCACCGAACAGGTCGAATTCTAGCCAAAGTTGTCCTGCTCAGCCCAACCTACCATCTACTAGCACACCTAAGGTGAGGAATTTAACTTTGCTTGTTGTTGGAGTTTGTTTTTTTCACAGTGTATTCATATAGAGCAAGGTATGTGAAATATTGTTTATATTGTATATATATTTTTTAATTCATAGAAGTTTAACTCAAGGGAGAATGTGTGCTATTGAAAATACATTTGTAGAACTATTATGTAACCAGGTAAAAAAAATTTGTCTTGTAAGCATTGTTAAAAATGAGCATTATGAGCGGTATTCAGAGATTTTGATATGTTAGCCAAGGTTCCTCCGGGGGAGCATAAGGAAGCAAAAATTCTGTATTTACACAGTAGTCAAGATGCAAACAGCCCTGGGAAGCATGAAGTAAATATAAGAAAATGCAGTCAAGTATTACTTTTGTTGTGTTAGATTATTTATATTTGGTATTTAATTCTAAATCCCAGTAAAGATTTCATTCCATGAGTCCAGAGTAAGGATTTAGTTTCTTAGTTTCAAGATGAAACCTTAAGTCGGGTCAGTTTGATCCGTAACATACCAGGAGGATTACACGTGTTTAAATGTTGATCTGGTTTATAGTGCTCAGAACAGTGTTTGCTTGACTTGATACTGCTAATCACTGGAGCAAATATACACGTACATCTCAATCAATTACAATATCATGGAAAAGTTCAATTATTTTAGTAAATCAATTCCAAAAAGTGAAAGTCATATCTAAACTCTCAGAGCCATGCAGTCAGAATGCCATTGTTCATGATTTTGGCATTCACGCCACCTTTACCATATTAAAAATAAAAACGTAATCTAATATTCATTTCATCTTTATATATGTTTGTGTGTATGATCCACCATTGTTCCTCACAGTGTCTCCATTTAACCCGCAATTATGATAAACCCTGGCTGACAAACAGCAAACCTTCTACTCCTTTAAAGTCATCTGATTCCTTTGAGAGCCAAGGCTCATCGAATGAGGTACAGTTAATTTACCAGGAATGAAGAAACTGGACGAATCAGTGTCAATCTAACTAACGTCACTAACTCGCTCTCCATTTCTGGCTGAATTTAATCCTGTGTGTGAAAGCTGAATGTAGTCCAGTTTAAGCTTGAATTCTCTTTTTGTATGTGCTTGGAATATGGAGTAGCCGTGTTAACCCAATTCTAGCCACGAGAATGCTCATTGATGTGTAGCTGAAGAGAAAACCTTGAACTGTGTATTGTCATTTTATGTATTTTGCTCTTATACTACTAATCCACTTTCTTTATTCTCATATCCTAAACTGTTAAATGTACTGCTGTGTACAGCAAGATCTGTTTTAATCAGTCAGCAAGGGCATCCGGCATGAGTTAAATGCATATTTACACTTTCAAATTACATTATTATGACCACTTCCTACCTGTGATTACTTAAACTTGAATTGAGCATTTGTGGGACCATGGAGCACCGCAGTTGTGTGATGGACTACAGTCAGCATGGCTCCAGATACCTGTGACCACTTACGAGAAATATGTTGGCACTCCAGTTCATATGGCTGCTGTCTGTGCTGCACATGGTGGTTACTTTGAATATTACTGTATTCATTAGTCATAATAATGTGACTCTAGTGTGTGAGCATATACACTACTCACAAAAAGTTTGAGATATCTAGCTTTTGATTGAAATTTATGCAAAAAAAAATGTTGGTGTGTATACCCCAACAAAAATGTCAATGTCTCAATAACTTGTCATGTGCCCTTGAGCATCAATTACAGCTTGACAACGACTTGCTGTTACCAATTCAACATATTGTTTGCTGAGGCATGGTATCCTTGTTAAAGGAATAAGATTTCCTCAGGTCATTGATGTTCTGGGGTACAAAGTTACGAGCCTCTACACCACCAAAGGCCAACAGTGGCATAGCACTCTCCTCACCTCCCTCAAATGAGCCTGGAGTTGTGTGGCATTCATCATCGGGTTCAGCAGGGCACTGTTCACAATAAAGCGGTCATCAGTGTGGGATGTGACCAAAGGACGTCCACTTCTATGTCCACTTTTTGTGACTCTTCCAGTCTCTCTGTATCTGTGCAACTTGCTGATGACACTCTAAGCTCCTAGTACTGTTGATTACTTGTTAGTTGCTGTCTTGGTCTCATGATGTCAAAATGTGAACAGCGTGATGAGCAGGACTGTGTAAATCCCAATTCTAATTGAACGGTCGATTCATGGATCAAACACCTGTTATGAATACTCTCCCCCTCGAGCCTCCCCCACGTTTGGTTGTCTGTTTAGGCATCTTTTTTCTTGTAAACATATTTTTTTGTATTAACACGAAGACATGCAAAGTCTTCAAAGAAACTTCCACACTATTTTTAAGAATTTTCTACAATCCACTTTCTTTCTGATGCATTTCTCCCAGCACTGTACCATTTTATCGCCATCAGCATTTAATGCCATCTGGATGCACCACTCCTTTCACATAATCACATAAATATCTTCTTTCCCTTATGGCTTCTTAGAGCATCCAAAAAAGGTGGAACTCAGATGAAGCATTTTGAAGATGCATCATATTAATTAAATCAAGTGTAATTCAATACTTGTTTTCTTTCACTAAATACTTGCTGGTGTGGTTCTTTAACAATAAACATTTTTTTCAAAATTTTGACTTACACGTCATTAGGATTATGTTGCAGTCCTTTTTTAAAATTATTTGTATTTTCAAACAAACACTTCATGTTTAAATCCTTGCTGTCTAATGTGTTTGCCGTTGTTTTTGCAGAGTACACCGATCCAAGGCAGCAAGCTTCGTCTGCCTGGATATTTGTCAGGCAAAAGCTTCCAGTCAGGAGAAGAGGGAACTCTGATAAACACTGCAGTTTTGAAGGCTAGAAGTCAGGCCATGGGTGAGACACTTGTTTAACTTCCCCGAATTAAAGCTTAAAGCTTTTGTCAATTACTTTGTTTTTTTTTTAATGTTCTGAATACTCACATAAAACCTCTTTTTTGTGGCACTCACCTGGCACAAAGGTCAAATACACTAGCTTACTATCATACTTACAAAAGAACACCTGCAAGTGTGAAAACATCCTACTAAAGAAGAAAAGGCCCTAACATGTTAAAATCTTTTATTTAATTGTAATCAGCCACGTCATCCTGGTCAGGGCAGTTGAGTCTTTTTATCATTTCACATACATACAAGTACATATTGAAATAAAACAATGTTACTCCAATACACAGTGTAGATAACAAAAGTACAATAATACAGAAGTACAAAAATACATTGGTGACTATACACATGTGGAAGGGGGCAGATGCTAGTCTGAGGCTTTGTTGGGCCAGTGCAAAGATGTTTCCAGCGTTGGAGGACTAGAAAGGCGAGCATTGAAAATAGTCTTTCTGACCTCACCCAATCATTGAAATGAAAACTCCTCAATCATGCCAATAATTCTTACTTCTTGGCTTGTGTTAAGTCCTAGTGCATTTAGTTTAAGAATAAGTTTCCCTCTTCACTACACAGATGGAAACAAAAGATAGCGGCCTTCCCGAGCTTGCTGGTGGCACTCATGCATGGACACAACTGCCGTGCAAAAGCCTGTTAACAATGGCTTTTTAAAGGTTCTTTCAGCGGCCATAAGACACAACCAGACATCTGTGCCTTTCTTTTTAGGGGTCAGCACGGCACATGAATATGATTCTGTGGACTGTACTTTGTGGATTTGTAAAACAAAAACATGTATACTCAGGTGGTATAGCAGTATTTTAATGTAGCCTTCTAGTGCTCAGTTCCAGTTTTGAATCTCAGTGATGCTATAACATAATTGGCTATGTCTGATTTGGAAAGGTAGGGGGCTTTTGAAATGGCCAAAGTTCTCTGTTAATTTGGGGTCTTGCTTAGGGTATTTCTGCCTTAGGCCCAGTGTTCAGAATATGTTAAGACTTTTTTCCTTATTAGCATGTTTTCACATTTGTTGGGGGTTGTACTTCTGTAAGTAAGAGTAAAATATTGAACCGATACTCAAATTTATTTGCATACTGCTTCTGATGTATCTCACCAAATTTCAACTAACTTGCTCTATTTCCTTTGTGTATATTTACACTGAACCCCTGCCAATTTGTGGTTTATGTC
>JAYDZF010000034.1:12617450-12636977 GCA_034509105.1 Microcambeva barbata | reverse complement strand
TGCCCACCGCTCCGGGCATGTGTGCTCACTGCCCCCTAGTGTTCACTAGTGTGTATGTGTGTGTTTCACTGCACGGAGTGGGTTAAATGCGGAGAACGAATTTCACTGTAAAGTGATTAATAAAGTATCTATCTATCTTGTTATTGCATATCGAGCCTATTAACTGTTGCACAATTAACATTTCATGCATGAATCCAGAAGCATTGTAGGTTCACAGTGCAAACAAGGGCACAATTTAGGAAAGAAAGACCGAAGACAGGTAAAGTTCAGTTATATTGCAACAGGTCTTACTGTGGAAGAGGAAGCAACACCAAGTATACTAGACCCAACGGCGAAGGAAAGTCTGGGGAGTAGCTAAATACTTTTGAAGTTCCTATCCACCCAACTGATCCTTCTTTAACTCAGCCCAGGCAAATGGCGTTGTGGCCCATAAGCTTCCATCAGACTTTCAGCTAATCAAAGACATCTGAATACAAGCATTTACGTTATTTCATTTAGATGTTTACATTAGGAAATCAAAGTTATGGTCTAAATTTAACCTTCTGTGTTTCTCTCTCTCTCTCTCCTTCTCCATTTATCTACAAACATGCACATTTTTAAACTAAGCAAGTAAATAAGAGCCTAACATTGGATTATTACTGCATGGGTGATTATATTTCAGCTGGCAACAAGTTATTTCACATGAACTGACAGTAAATAGCAACAACCATTTCAAGACACATTGTGTCAAAGAAGATTGCTGTAACTACTAAAATTGGGTCAAGTCCAATGCATTCTTTAAAAGTGGAAGGACAGTGGCACGAGTTTGCAATGACACTCAAAATTGAGCTCAGGAGCATCATGTTTCCACTGATCATCCTTCAGGTGTTTTGACATGTTGGTTGGAGTCCACCTGTGGTAAATCCAGTTGATTGGACATGATTTGGAAAAGCACACAACTGTCTATATAACGTCTTATAGTTGACAGTACATGTCAGAACACAAACCAAGCCATGAAAACACTATTATTACACTATTAAGACTTAGGACTGTGTCTGTGGGAATTCATGCACATTAAATCTGTGTAGGCAACAAAAGCTCTTTATAGATATTGCTTTTTTCTTAGGGGTAAAGTCATTCTAAAAGAGAAAGTGCCACAATCTTAAAAGCATATTATTACATAATTTATAATATTATGCATATATCATAGGTTTACTTGTAACTCAATTGATGTGGCAGAAACAATAAAATTGTATTATTTGTCCACATATTTTTGTCCATATAGTGTATTTTAGCAATTATGTTGAGGATTTATGTGTGTGCTATGTATAATTTCTTAAGTCAATTTAAGGTGAGCTGCCCCAACATTATTCTTTAGGTTTCTTGACACAATTTTAAATTTATTATGCTGTCCATGATAGCAAGCAGGCCACATCCATCATACTTTATCTAGCATGATTTTACCATTTTCTTCAATGTTTTTACCACATACAGACAGGGTATCAGTGAATCCCTAAATGTCCCCTGATTCCTATAGGTCTTTTGTTCTTTACAATCAGAAAAGTTGCTGAATAGATCTAAAACAATAGCAGTCTCAGAAATCCTGTGTGCTTTTAAGCATAGCAGGATAAACGACTGAAGAGGCTAAAGTATGAGTAATTAATACAAAACCCAGGTAACTTCAAAGGGTTTTCAGCAATTTGTAATGGAGGCTGGCAGAAGAGGGCAGTGCAGAGCCACATAAAGCACCCAAAATTGAAGCCTCACTAAGGCTACACACTAAATTGCTTAATTACTGTAGATTTATAAAACAGAAAATGCACTCAATCACCACTTTTACTATCCTTGAAAAGTGGCAAGAACTCCACCAGTTGCTTTCAGCCCTGCAATTTCCACAAAAAAAAATCAGGATTAAATCACGTACATATACTGTATATTTATACAATATAATGGAATGTCTGTATATAATTTTCATATTTATACATACTTTTTATAAATTAAACTTACCAAATATATGCATTAGTACATGCAATTAAAGAATGTAACACAATGGTTGCTCTTTCACATTGTCATCCCTCTTATCTGGAACAGTGATAGTCTAGGGAGCATACAATTACTAATCGTGTGTTTTGAACCCAATTGCACTGTACAAATGCAAGGTATTAAGAAATCCCAGCTAGTGTACATGATATAGTTAAGTACAACACATACACAATAATTAGCAACTAAACATGTTTGTTAAAAGCATTCTTTGCAATACATGAAAGCTGGACCAGCATATGCACTACTTTGAACATCTGATATTTTTTATTCTGAAGCAGACAACAAATAGGACAAAATAAACGAAAACTTCAGTGTGCTATTCACCCCATTATAGTCAGTATTTTGGAGAGCCACCTTTTGCAGCAAATACAGCTGCAAGTCGTTTTGGATTAGTCTCCATGAGCTTGCTACTGGGATTGTTGCCTATGCAATACAGGTTCAGCTCCTTCAAGTTAAATGGTTTCCGTTGGTGAACAGCAATCTTCAAGTCTGACCAGTGATTCTTCATTGGATTAAGGTGTGGGCTTTGACTAGGCCATTACAATACAATTACACGTTTCCCCTTAAACCACTCAAGTTTTGCTTTAGCATTATGCTTTGGGTCATTGTCCTGTTGAAAGGTGAACCTTCGTCCCAGTCTCACATCACTGACAGACCGAAAGTGGTTTGGCTCAAGAATATCCCTGTATTTAGTACCATCCATCTTCTCCTCCACTTGGACCAGTTTCCCGGTCCCCACAGCCCGATGCTGCCACCACCATGTTTCACTGTGGGGATTGTATTTTGGGGTGATGAGATGGGTTGGTGTTGCGCCAGACATAGAGTTTTCCTTGGTAGCCAATTCAGTTTTGGTTCAATTTCATTTTGGTCTTTTTTAAACAGAGCACCTTCCTCCATACATTTGGGGAGTTTTCCAAATTACTTTTGGCAAACTCAAAATGAGCATTCCAATTTTTGTCTGTAAGTAAAGCCTTTTTTTCTGGCCACTCTTCCGTTAAGCCCAGCTCAATGGAGTGTACGGCTTATTGCGGTCATATGAACACTTTGGTCTCAGTCCTGCCTCTCTGATGAATGCTTTCCTTGCCTGGTCTAGTGGGTGGCCCTCTTTTGGCAGGTTTGTTGTGGTACCATGTTCTTTCCATTTGATGATAATGGATTTGATGGTTCGGGGGATCACCAGATATTTGGATATTTTTAAGAACCAAACCCTGACTTGTACTTCTCTACAACTTCTCGACAACCCTGACTTGTTTGGAGATTTCCTTTGTCTTCATGGTTTTGTTTGGTTAGTGGTGCCAATAGACAGTATTGTGCATCTGCACCACATACAATTCAAATTACACAAAAACATTTAAACACAGGTTGTAATGTAACAAAACAGGTAAAAACCAATAGGGTTTAATACTTTAAGGCACTGTATGATACTCCTGTTGTGAAGAGCAATTGCATTTTATGCATTTATAAGCAAAGTGCACTTTGAAGTGTGTAGCCTACTTTTAATAATCTCTGTGTTGTTGGAATGGCCCCAACTCTCAATACCAGTGCACTTATCACGCAAACTCATGCTATGTATAATAAATGTACCTATCTAACACCTATATGTACATACTGCCATTCTTTCATTTGTGTAAGCTTGTTATAAGTGGGATAAGTAGGGAAAATTTAGCTGATTTTGCATTAATACTTGTTACAAAATTATTAAATTATATTGTTCTTAATAATTTAGCAATCAAAAACATAATAAATTATGTATTGCCATAATAAAAACATAAGATGCATATAATGTTACTGTCTTCTGTGAAATAGTATTAGTTATTTTATTAGAAAGTCCACAAAACCTTATTTATGGGGGTTCACTGTACTTTTAATATTAGATACATTTAACTGAAGTCAATGAGAAAAAAAACAACAAATCATTATTGCAAAATTAAAATGTAAAATACAATTAAGCCTTACTTGGCCATAGGTGAAAATGTAATGTATGTTATCTATCAAATCAGTTAGCCAAATTCAGACTTTAGCCAAATTTTGACGTATTAGCTACTTTGAGGCATGATCACTGCCAGACCGTTTGAATCTAAACACCATTTAAATCGAAGCTGTCTGGCAATTTAAGGAAAACTAGATGGTCTTAAAACGCAGCTTGATACGTTTTAAAGAGATTTAAATACAGATGCAAAACAAAGGCACCCTACCAATCTGGAAGGCATTACAAAGCCATTGCAAAGGCTCAGTAACTCCAGCAAACTCTGGTGAGAGTTTCACATCCCAACATCCACAAATTAAGAAAAATTGGAAACGGTGGCGAACCTTCACAAAAATCGCTGTCATAGAACTACATTATCTATTTCTTCTGGCCTAGCCCCTGATAATAAGAAGTTTTATGATGCACATGTTTTCAAAAATCTATATGCAACTGTATTAATCTTTATTAAGTTTCCAGGCTTTATGTCTACATTTGGCTACTGGCCAGATCATGACTTACATCAACTGTAGCATTGTGAAAGGTCTACTTCACATTTTTTGAACCACCAGACCAAAAACTCTATTAAGCAAGCCAAGGATGACTTAAAATACAGGAAGAAACCTTGAAGGAACCAGACTGAGCAGGGGCCCATCCTTCTTGGGTGGACCGGAGAATATTTTAAATAAACTCATGCAAACAACAACAACAAAAATTACATTAGACTAAAAGTAATAACTAGCAGAAGCTCTATGGATGTTTAGGAGCTCTTATTTATTCAGTCCAGTTTCTGAAATAGTTCATTGTGAATTCTGGAAGTTCTGGGAAGCAAACACACATGGCTCTGTCTCATCTATCAGGAGTAGCAATTGTTGGCATGTCAGTCGGGATGTGAAGACTCAAAAGATGAACTTCTTCCATCAGAAATATCACCTCAGAGCAAATCAACAGAATATGTAGTTAAAAGGGAAATCGTTAATAGTAAACAGAGAATAGAGAGTAGCTTTAGACTTTGGTGCCCCTAACTATAACAGCATAACTAAAAGGGAGCAGGTAACAAAGTCATGAAGGCTTTCGCAGGACATCAGCGGTCACTTCACCTCAGACAGCAACCCAACATCCCTGATTACCACAAGTTCCTATGACCAAGAAACTCCAAGCTCTGCTCATTTGTCTATATTTGGGTAGACAACCACAGCCCCAGAGGTAAAATCAGAAGCAGTCAGAAGCCAAAATGCAGCAACAGGAAATCCGACAAACTTGAGAGCATCAGACCGTCCAAATCCCAGACACCAGGACCGGAGCCACATACCCCTATTTTGAAGGCTTAATCAACAGACTGAGTAAATATATATGTTTTTAACCTAGACTTAAACATCACTCATCATCACCACAAGACCCACTGAATTTTTTACTTTAACCATCAGATACAGTATTTGACACTAAACTTCCAAAGTATAGTTGGACCAGATACAAAAGAAAACTAATCACAAATACCTTTGTGAAATAAATTAAACAAATATAGTGCCTGGGTCCATTCTTATGCTTTTTTAATGATGATCAAGAAATCTGAGACCTGATCCACATGACTCTACATTATGTCTTTATTTTTATACATTTTGACACCGGAGGGGCTAAAGTTTAATATAATGTTTTTCATTACAAATGCTCACCAGTTTGTCAGACTTTGTACAAACCTTTTGCAGTCATGCCATCAATATTAAACAAGATAAATTCTAAGAAGTTGTATTAATAAATTAATGTAAGTGTCTCAAAAAGTGTTTTGCTTTTTTGAATGTTTTCATTATTTGTAACAGTACAGAAAAATCATACAGAATAATGTTCTCTAGTTTTCTTGATATTTTGACCCTCACTAAAAAGTTGGCATTTCAATATACTGCTGCAAAGTCTGTTGCTGCTATGGTAGTTATTTGCTGGTAAAATAGTATTCAGTAACAAATTGTATCACACTGTAATGGCAGGAGAAACACAATATGTCAATGTTGGTTTTTCAGGTTACAATCTGTTGAATGAGTTTCGGCTGGCGGAGTCTAGTGACGTAAGACTGGTAGAAGGATCAGAACCAGATTTGGTAGCATACCGAGTCAACCCTTCTCTTCACCTCAGGAAGAGCTTGAGGTAATATAGTAAAAGAAAACAAACTACCAAGTTACATTTTTAATTGCTGAACTTTTATGTGAAATATAGACAATAGTTTTAGTCTGCATTATCATTCATGCTCCAAAACAAACAACCACAAGCTTTTATTGGCTATGGGGAAGAGTTGAGCTATGTATGGGGAAATGCAGGTGGTGCAAAGAATTAGGGCCAACCATCTTGCCAAGGTTCATTGAGTCTCAGACACACGAAAAGTATTTGGTTTAGTGCAACATGTGGTGCCCAGGAGGAATGGCAATGTTTTGTTTTGCATTAACGAATTTTCCATTGGTCCTGTGATTCCATGTCCTCTTAAAATCAGCAGCCCTAAATTGTAATTGCCTACTACTGACTGTTTTATTGACATCATTTAATACCAGTGAAACAAACAAAAGTTCTGCTTTCAAACGTACTAAACTCAAATAGAGTTTACATCAATTAAAATAAATTTTACTTTATTTTATTTTACAAATATTAACCACATAATTCCAAATTATGATGAATCTTTTTTACATGTATTGATGAGATAAAACAAACAAAATGAGCATGAAGGACATTCATCTTCATTGTATTATTAGTTACAAATAATCATTGTAATAAGTTTGTGGTGTGTATTTTGTTTTTTACTTTTTGGTAGCATCTAATCAGTGTGAACTTTTTTCATTCTTTTGAGCACTATGAGAGGGATGTCTCTAGAGGTCACTAAATGTGTCCAAAAAATAATGGCTCGATAAGTAGAAAATAATTTAAATTATAAATGAACCAGTGTACACCATATAGTGATAATGATCACATAATTACTATGATCATATATCAACCCAGTTAGCAGACCTTACATATTTTGTAAAGAGTTAAACAACACTTACCAAAACATTAACAAAATGTTAGTTCAAAAATATGGAATGTACATCCCCTCAGTAGTGCAATTGTAAAACTTGTGTGTTTTCATTGCCCAACAAATTACAAATACACTTGTTTTTAATGTTTCCCCCTAATGTCTCAAATGTTTCTCTTGTGCATGTACTTTGTACACTGTATTGTCAGTGAGAAAATATGGTTGTACTTAACTGTCTTTGTCCATTACAAGTTTGGGTATAATGTGTTATGTTGTTAGAGCAATAGAATGGAAAAATGTGCTGGTGTCGTGTCTTCTAGGCAAAGAAGTACTTTCTCCATGTGTTGGGTCTTTCCTTTTGTGTATGGGCCAAGTAAATTGTCCTCAGTGAACTTCTTCAGCTTGAAAAGCCATATATGTTTACATTTGAAAAGGGCAATGCACATTAGTGCAAATCAGCAACCTTGTATGGAGGCAAAATGTGGTCTGCAGCATCAAAAACGAGTGAGGGCTTCCAAACAAATATGTTCACAAATGCACATTGTGCAACAAGCATATTGTTTTTGGAAACATCAACTGCTAATTTCAGTGAATTGCCTTAGGATAAAAACAAACCAAAAAGCACAGAAGCTGTAATACATAAGCACATGGCAAAACAGGACCATAAAACATGGGAAAATAACAAACCACCAAAACAAACAGGATTAGGACTGCATGAATGCACAGATTGTTTTGAGAACTGTGAACAAATAACAAATCCAAACAACTGATATACCCTACTGAAATTTCATCCATCCAGTGATGTTTATCCAGGCGGTCTACCAAGTGACTACTCAGTCATTGCCACCTTCAAGATAACCTTGACTGCAGCTAAGACATCCTGGAACCTCTGGCAGATCAGTGACCCAGAAGGTCAAGACCTGGTAGGACTGCGCTTTCATGGTGATGCCAGAACGCTGGACTTCTTTTATATCAGCACTAGCAAATCACAAATGCTCCGCACCTTCCATGGGGTGGAAAAATTATTTGATGGAGAATGGCACAAACTGGCTCTTAGTGTGAAAGGAAATAATGCAAAGCTTTTGGTCGACTGTGAGGAAGTGAGTGCTGAGCCACTGGATGAACCTAGGCCAATCATTCGCTATGGCTACACCTCCATTGCCAAGAGGGCGGCTGGTGATCCTTCTGCTTCCGTAAGTATCTTATTGCCAATAATTTAGTCTTATTACTGTACCAGTAGTCTAACTAAACAATGATTCCAAAACAGACAATTGTGCAAAGAAACACAAGTGAGCTTAATGTCTTAATATGTATTTAAGGTATTACATTTTAGAATTAGCCTAAACAATATCTTGTCGGTAAACATATTGCATGACACAAAGCAAAAAAAAAAAATCATCCAATTTCAATTATATAACTAGTGCAGTATGAAAATATATTTCAAGTTTAATTCAATTAATCCTAACTTCTGTTATGTACCTTAATTTTATGGCAACCATAAATAAATTAAAGGCATTTCTAGAAATGTGATTTTTAATTACCTAAGATTATCAAATCTATTTAGATTTTGAAAATATAAATATGTTTAAACATTGATACCCACAGAACAATGACAAAATGAGTAAGTAAAAGTTTTTTTTTTTTTTTAATAAAATGTATATTTAAACATTAAACATCAGTCAAATATATTCCATTAAATAATCTTTTCATGAATCATCTCTCATTAGCATTCAAAGTCCCAATTCATTTCTCTATGTAAGACTGCATAAATTGACCTTTTACCATTTTTTTACACATATTATAATGCAAGCAATCTAAAATCTAGAGAACCCCCAGTCTGTGTAGGTTAAGACTGAAAATCACTTTCAAGCCGTTACAAAGCATTATAATTTTGAAAACTATTGGCACTTAACCTATAACCAAACTGAATCAATAAAACAGCTAATAGCAAAAAGTGCAAATGCCAATATCTGTCATAGTATGGGGGTGCACAAGTGACCAGCATACATGTGAAGTGATTTTAGAGAGACATTTCTTATTATAAAAGAAATCCAAAATTATTTTAACAAGACAATGACAGGTTTAACTCTACTCATGCAGTGTAGCTATGTAAACATGTCTATATAGACACAAAGTATGCATGCTTGACTGGCCTGTATACAGTCCAGGTCTGCCAGATTTGTCTCATTAAAACTACTTGTACCGTGACCATGGACTTTTAAGCCTTTTAAATTTGGCACTAATCAAGAATAAGCTAAAGATCACAAAAACATTTCATTAAAATGATCACTTTGCTGCATTTGATTAGGTGGACCTGCAGAAGATGCATGTTTCCTGTGATGCTGACCAGGCCTATTCTGAAGGCTGCTGTGAGATTTCCAGTGTGGTGAGTAACCCTATAAAGTGCCTGTGTTATGTGTTTATTTTTTTCTTTTCTTTTCTTTTCTTTTTTTTTTTTTACAAAGATCCCTACTATCTTTGTAGTGTGGTGGATATGCAGAGAGAGGACTCA
Organism: Microcambeva barbata; assembly: GCA_034509105.1. NCBI lineage: Eukaryota > Metazoa > Chordata > Actinopteri > Siluriformes > Trichomycteridae > Microcambeva > Microcambeva barbata. The sequence continues at coordinate 12,627,488 of JAYDZF010000034.1, read as the reverse complement.
GTGCTAGAAGAGATGTTGCCAAATGTAAATGTGTTCATGGGCAACCAGGTCCTCAGGGAAGTCCTGGACCAAAGGTAACCAAGTTCCAATCTTATAAAAGTGAAGAACTGGGCCTGCACCTAAAATTATGCTGATCAACATGTCTATCAACAGGGTCATACAGGTCTGGCAGGTAACTCTGGAGAACCAGGCAGAGTTGGAAATTGGGTAAGAACTACAAAATGTATTAACAGCAACTAATGAATTTCTTTATTGTTCATAATTGGGGACTTTTAAGGAACCATGGCAAGTAAGAAGTATGGTGGAGTAAAAATGAAAAGAGAGAAGACAGTTGATATGGAGAGAAGCAAATGAGGGTTAATGTGTTCAGGTTTAGGAGTGAAGTTGTTGAAAATTGCAGGTAAAGCCATTGGGATTACTGGGAGAAGGTGTTTTTTATGGTGCAAATATTACTCTTCTGTAAATTGATGTCTATCACCAGTATCTCAACCCCTCAGTTATGTTAAAGTGACATAGCTAAAAAGCTAAGGAAGATATACAACATTACCTGAATTCACTTATATATGTTTTATGTTGTGCTCTAGAAGCCTAGTTAGGTTTGTTTGTTAAGCTTAAGGTTGAAATTCCCTGTATATGTAGGCATTGCATGTTATACCCAGTTTGGTTTCCCATATTTATGTAGGTATAGCAAAATACTAAGTCCGAGAAAAATTGCATGCAGTAAGGCCTACTGTGTAAAGCTATGCCAACAAGATAATGTTGACAAGTAAATACTTAAACTAGAAGTATGGCATGGAGAAGGGTCTAATGAGGTTAGCATAAAAAAATCCCATTAAAACATAGCTTCCAGACAATGACCAGAGTTACAAAATACTTGAAATTACTACCCTGGTGGCACCATCAAACTATGAAGATATAAAATGGGATTTAACTGAATTTGTTACTGCTGCTTACTCAAAATGTCATTGTCACTTTTAGAGAAATATTGTTCTACCACAGAGCTACTACACCTTTTATCATTTTTTATATTTTCTTTATAAATATTATATAATTTTGTATTGAATGGATGAGATGTGTAAAAACAGACATTAAACGACTACTTCTTTTCCCCATACAGTTACATTTGTCTGCTATGACTGAAATTGGATAAATAAACAAAATGTTTAAAATGCAGTGGGTGTTGACAGACTCAAATCAGTGGGTCTGAGATAATGCAACAAATGCACAAGCAGTGTTTCACAATCAGATTAATTAAAGGACAAGACCCAAGACATCAGGATCCGCTTACTTTGTGTACATTTGGCTTAAGGTTTTTTTCCCCTTGGCTATTTTTTCCACTCCAGACTTCTGACTAATTTATATCTTTGATCTGTATCCATTTCCTAGTACTCAGCAGTAAGTTAAAACAAAGCACTTCAAATACAGCTCTTCCTGAAAGTAATCTCTTATTTGAGAGAAAATATAATATAACAGTAAAGACATAAAAACTTGTTTAAGCAAATCTGACAAAGCACTGACACACAGCATATCTGCTACTGATCTTTCACCAGACAAAGTGCACTGTTCATCCTCGACCTCTATTACTCCAGGGTTCATTCACTCATATAGAACTGGGTCCATTACTCATAAGCAATAGCCTTCAGGTCACTTGTATTTTCCAGTTTTCCTTGAGTTGTAAGAGGCAACCATTTTTTCCCAATGCAACCAAAGACTGTCTATGGTAAATGCTGGCAACCATGGATTTTCAAATAGTGCAGCCACTTACTAAAGTTTGAAGTTGTGATCTGAAAACATTAAATCCCATTGCTAAATATTTGCATTTTTGTTTAACTTTTAATTTGTAATTTTAGTTAATGTCTTTGAATTGTTATTGGTTGGTTTATTACATACAGCCTAATTTTTGTCTTGAATGTATTTTTTGCTTGACCTTTATGATTGGAAGCCTTTCTGACCCTGATGCAGCATTCTTTGCTGTTGAAAGTTTTGGTCTTGCAAAATTGTGCCAGAAGCACCAGTGGAACATCTTTGGAGATCTCTGTTTTTTATCACTGTTATTTCATTATTTAAAAATAACGTTTTTGACACACAAAAAATCTTATCTCCATTTTCTAACAGTATGTTTTCCTGTTTTAAATTAGTATGTGTTTATTCAAAGCATTAGTAATACAAATGTGCTGTTACTTAAGATACATCACAGGGAGGTCAGTGACACCGGATTGCTGGGGTATGGGAAGAATGTAGAATGGGGGACCAGCTCCATCAAGCCTGTGTCTCTGATTTTCCAGTGCTAAATTTATATCCAGTTGTGTCAGTACAGATGAAGTATTGTGCATTGTAAATTGCTCCGTGAAATGCGAATTATACACCACAAAAGAAGGAGCGTCTTTGCTTTAGCTGACACATACTCACTTCAGTGCTGACTTGGGTTGGTCTCAGCTGTCTGTATTCAGGAATGGGGATTTTTGTCATTATGGAAACACTTGGCTTAGCTTTGGGATTTCTCAGTAGTTCATTTAGAAGGATTGTGAGGACCATTAAATTGTCCAATGAGGAGAATGCCTGTTTCTGAATTCCAATTGAGCTTGTATGTCTTTGTTCAGACACCGCCAGCACGCTACTGTTATAACTTGCTTATAACATACGATACTGGTGGCCAGCTTGGATCCTACTATATCTAGAATGTATCCTGCAGAATGGCGATGTATCCTGTAGTCTTTAGGCAATGAAAGAATAACTTGTAAAGAGTTACAAAACAAATCAGTTTTATTAAAATAACAGTGAAAAGTGGAGATAAAGGCAATCCAAAAACCTAATTCAAGTGTAAAAGAACAATAGTTAAGAATGATTCTTAAATATTACAAGTACAAGACAAAGCTTGGGGTTAAAGTAACTCTTAAACAGAACCAGAAAATGTTTGATACACATTCTGAGTGAATGCTGATACTCTATGCTAAGGGACCTAAATGTATGACAAAAATGAGGGGGAATGTAGGCCAAGTTAACACAATCAAAGGTAATCAACAGAACTAAAACACAGGTGTGGAAAACAATGAAATATCAGGAACCAGTGGGAAACAAAACCAGAGTCAGACCTTGGTAAACACTAACAGATATTATTAACTTGTTATAGGGGCCACGTGGAGGAACTGGAGAGTATGGAAATATAGGTGAACCTGGTCTTAAGGTAAGCTGACTTATACAAATTTTAGCTTTTGTATGTCATGCTTATCAGTGTTAGTTTTTATTTTTTTATTCCAAGCTGTCCCCGCTGGCATGATCTCTGTCTCATCTGTGTGATAGTATCTGCTGTGAAAAAAAGTTTTATTCAGAGAAGACTAACTCAAAATTAATATGCTACCCTAGGGCTACACTGGGATCAAAGGAGAAAAGGGAATGAGAGGACTTTATGGGCCAGAGGTAAACCATCATTATCTGTATGGTCTTTGCTGTTCTGTTTTTAAACTTTGGTTATGTACATTTATTTCAGGGAGAAAGAGGGCCTAAAGGGCTGAAAGGTCTACCAGGTACAGCAGGCTTTAAGGTATGCGACAGACAAAGGTTTGCACTAAAACAAGAGACTCTTGAGTGAACTTGACATATGATCATGAGTCACCCCACTGAATGCAAGTTTTTTTTAAGTTCATAAAGTATTTAAATGTATTGTTTTGCATACAATGTGTACTGAAAGCGGACAATTCTTTAAAAATGCAAATTTGCCATATTCCCTTTACAACTTTAGGGAGTTAGAGGGTCTTCTGGAGAGAGAGGTGAGACTGGGATTAAAGGAGAGAGTGTAAGCTGGAACATTACTAAAGCATTGTTTTGAATAATACTTTTGCATCACTTCATGTTGCTGTTAAATAAGAAGTGACTCATTTGCTCCTTGTTGCCTCTTCCAGGGATCTCTGGGAGTTCGGGGATATAAGGGAATTCCCGGATATCAAGGAGTAAAGGTACAGTTAGTGCTTTTATTTGTTTTTCTCAAAATAGCCAAGTTTCTACATTGTACGGTCATACTCTCCTATTGTTTCCATTTTTCCTCTTTAAAGGGAGAAGAAGGTCCCTCTGGACAGGATGGACCTACTGGACGAATGGGCCTGCAGGTATGGAAACAAGCTGGAGGCTCCAGTGTCTTGTGCTCAAGTATTTACCACAACAAATTTCAAGACCCCTGTTCCCCTAATAGATTCAAAGTTAAAGATGGTTGTTAATCAAATTTACAGTAGTTGGAAAAATCAAGCTTGTTGAATTAAATTTTGTCTGGGAAGAAAATGAACAGAACTAGGAAAAGGAACAGGTAACAATAATAAATTCAAAGGAGGAAAGACTCACTACTTCCTCTAAAATTACTATACAAACTAATGAAACTCAATTAGTATGAGGGATAAATGACTGATATGTTTGCATTAGAAACACTATAACTAAAATGCTTTTTTAATTTGCATTCTACTATGCCATATACCATCAAATATCCCTCAAATGATATAGGTCAATCTAGTTGTTGTAATTTCTCTGTGTCAGCATTGCTTTACACTGAACTGACCTGTGCATAAAAATAATAACGAGTTGGGTATACTTAATTAAAGGGTATTGTGGGAGATCCCGGTGAAAGAGGAACACCTGGAGAAAAAGGAAAACCTGTAAGTATTCTTTTTTATGTACTTGGATTAACTGTCACATTCAAATTTACTTAATTTATATGAATTTACAGTTAATTTTATGTATGTAATTTTATGTGAAGTGTGTTTTAAACTATTAATGACTGTGTTTATTTTAATTTTACCTAGGGTATTCAAGGTCCAAAGGGAATTGTTGGAGGCATGGGAGGAAAGGTAACCATATTTTAGCATGCTATAAGTAAGTACAAATGTTAATACTAACCTACTGTTTAGACAGACACACCTGACCTAACAAAATGTAAAAAAATACTTTTACTAGTTTTCAGTGTGAATACTATGGATTTACATCTTAAAGGGCCAGTAATTAAAATACTTTAATAGTTTGTGGTTAAATATATGACTGTAGGCTAGGCTAGATTTATTTTATATTCCTTGTTTTTACAGGGCATTGTTGGTGATCCAGGCTTGTCTGGAAGGGATGGAGACCCTGGCATCGAGGTTTGTAGTTAAAATAACTAATCAGTGCGTGATTCATGATTTCCCCACACTTTACACGAAACTCTGACATTTTACACTGTTTTCCTCACAGGCTTATCAAGGACCCCAGGGGCCCGAGGGTAGGACAGGAAAAGCTGGTGAAAGGGTACCATTAAATGTTCTCATAATATTCAAAAATATAGTAAAAAATCAGTCAAAGAGTAATATGCAGCAATGGACAATTCAGCAGTTGTTTACCCACAAGTGGATTTAAATAAGTTTAAATTAATTCTTGGTTCATTTAAACCTGCACTATTAAATGCATGATTTCTTACAATTGTGATTCTTACGATGCTGTGAATTATTTGTAAAATGATTTGCTTTTAAACAGGGTGAAAAGGGTAATCAGGGGCCTCCAGGGGAAATGGGTCTTCAAGGACGCACTGTAAGTGGTTTTCTGACTTAATAGTAGTAGTAGTTTCTTAACAATTTACTACAAATTGATAAACATGTTTTAACCGTATTGCGTTTCAACAATCTACAACTTCCAGGGCCTTCAGGGTTACAAGGGCTCTGCTGGAAAGCCAGGAAGACCTGGATTTATTGGTCCCCCTGGAAGAACAGTAAGTGTTGAGTAACCATGGGATACAAAAATGGGTTAAAGAAATGTTTATTACTTGTAATGTATGATCTTGAATTCTAGGGACACATAGGATTACCAGGAAGACCAGGCTTAAAGGTAATTAATTATACCCATCTCACTAAAGTATGTTCACTGTTTTTGCTTAGATCCAAGAACATGTATGCAGCATAATCAAGACAGGTTGTTATCTAATGCTTAAAGAGTACTCACATCCATTTTGAATTCATTAAGTATTTTTTTTTCTGGTGAGCACCGGATAGATTTTTCTATCAAGCTCACTGGTAAAGCAGTGAAATTATACAGCTAACATAACAGTGGATGGAGAGAGAAAAAAGGCAGCAAAATCTAAAGAAGATCTTTGTACAAAAAAAGCCTGGTTTTGGATGTCAGAAGATTCAGGATGTTTAGTGACAAGAGAACTCCCACAAAATACTATTTTGTTCTGAAATATATATCTTAAAGATACTTATTTCTGTGAACATATTTCGTGTATTTTCCAGTTCTTAAACTTTGATGACTTTGCCCTCATGAATTGCCATGATTGATATACCCCAAATAAGTCCTATTGCCAAAGAAGTTCCATTTATATAAATTAATTTTCTAGATAAAAATGCTGCAATGGATGTAACACTGAAAACACCAGCTCAGTGCTATAATGACAATAATGTGTTCACTTATGTGTCACAGGGAAACATTGGCATTCCTGGAATTCAAGGTGTAAAAGGCCACAAGGTATTAAAACACAAATAAATGTATTACTTCTTCTGCATAAAAAAGTTCCATGTATTTGTATTTCTGCAGTTGTTAAAACGCTTTATTCTTTTGTTAATGTAGGGAGAGACCGGAGTAAAAGGCCCCAAAGGAAGGGTAAGGATCTTCTAAGTGTGTTAGAAGTTGTTTTTATATTCACAGATCTGACCAAAGGAATCAATTTGGTTTGTGGAATGTGCCAATGGTAATTTTTTTCTGTTTGTGGTAAGAAAAATGTTTACAAGATTTGTATGTTCACTATGCTTATTATTGTTTGCACCCACCAAAGCTATTTATTACTGCAAGACCACCACCAATATTCCTAAGCCTACTCTTTTTACATTTGTTTAAATTTGTTTTTCAATTTGCACAGTTTTAGCTTTTTGATCAGTCATTATAGTCAAGTCAATTTCTTTGTATAGTGCTTTTGACAAATGAAATTGTCACAATGAAGCTTTATAGAATTTAGGACCACCAGACCAAGAACCAAAAAACCTCTGTTGAGCAAGCCAGTGGGCGACTGTGGCAAGGAAAAACTCCCTAAAATTACAGGAAGAAACCTTGGAGGGACCAGGCTCAGCAGGGGCCCATCCTTCATGGGTGGACTGGAGAATATTATACAGACCAAGATTTATAGTTCAACAACAACTAAAATTGCATAAGACTAAAATTTATAACTTGCAAAAACAGGATAAATAGGAACTCTTAAATAATCAGTCGAGTTTTCTCAAATAGTCCATTGTGGGTTTCAGAAGTTCTTTGAGCAACACGCCCGGCCCCGTCTCATCTATCAGGAGCAGGAGTTGTTGGCATGTCAGTCGGGATGTGCAGGCTTTTTTTTATCAGTCTATATAAGGGTCCTGTTATTTCTATTGGTTTACAGGTTAAGGAATTATTGTTTTTGTGTATGTTGAAGATTGGAGAAATAGGTAATCCAGGGATACATGGAGGCCAGGGAAAGCGAGGCCCAGCTGGAGAACCTGGTCACAAAGGCCGTGTTGGGACACAAGGGGTCACTGGAGATCAAGGACCAGATGGTTTTCAAGGACCTCCAGGACCACCAGTGAGTGATACACTAATGTAATTTTACCAGCCAATGTACTGTTTTTGTAAAGTATTAGTTAACTATAGCAGAAATATTTCATCAAAACAAGTTACACAACCAGCTAGTGAACTGTTTTTCTCTAAAGCATTTGAATCATGTAAAGACTGTAGGTTTGGGCTTTAAAATGAATGTAAAAGTATTCATTAAGCTTCTGTCTTGCAAACACTAACTGTAAATGCAATATAAGAACTTGGGAAAGCCGTCCCAAATATTGTCACAGTGTGGAAAGCTGCTTAGAACACGTTTCCAGTTTTATAAATATAGGAAAGAAAGGAAACCCAGATAGCTCAATCCAGAGATGGCAATGCACGAGGTACACTCCACTAAGTGATGCAGCCCACTCCTAGTGTGGATCCAAACATGGGGCCCACTAGGACAGGGTAGTTCTCCCTATGATTGCCTTCCTGATGAAAAATATGCCACCTTAGTTGGATTGTAAAATAATAATTATTACTAAATAAACTATTGCCTTAGTTGTTACTGTACCAAAATATTGGACATTTCAGCAAAATTGCCAATGTGTTTAGACTTATACTAAAATATAAAAAATATTAAATGTATTCAGAAAGTGAATTAACAGTTAAGCAAATGTAAAATAAAATTAAAAATAGAACTCACTTTTACTTTAACCATTCAGAGCATCCATGTAAGTTAAGATTCCAAAGGAATCAAGGGTTTCAAAGTTGCTGCCACAAATGCTGCATGCATGGAATGTGTGGCAACCATTATGTATTCAGAGAACTAGTAAACACTTTCTTAGTAGCAAGGTTTCTGCAGCTTGGGGTAAGGTTTTAATTTAGATTGGGCTGTAAATCTGTAATTATTCTGACAAAAGGTTGTTGGCTGTGTTTGTTTCTCCATCATTACAACATCAGCACTCTCTAAAACTTTGAAATGATGTGGGCACTTACTCTATATTTTCTAAGCCAGTGATATATGTACCCATAATCTCCTTTTTAGGGCCCGACACTGTCTGCCCAACATGTTATTGAGGTCTGCAAGCGAGTGGTGCTGGAGCAGATGTCTACCTTTGCCAACTCTGTGAAGCGAACATGTGCTGCTGTGTGTCCACTCTATGGCGAGGTGCCAATGGGTGCCCCTGGTCCCCCAGGCAAAAAAGGACCACCTGGACCACCTGTGAGTCACTTATCTCTGTGTGGCATTAAATCAATGATAGTTTAAACACTGTGGAATATTATTAATGGGATTTGAAGCCAATAAGCTTAGATGTGGTTTCATTCAGACATTACAAAGCCATAAATTATGTCTTTTTGCTCCATTAAATCCTAAAAGACTTCTGCCAAGTAAACCAAAGCAGAACATGCTCCGTACATCAGGGCCAATTTTCATACATGTGCAGATCTCACAAGCACATGCTGCACTTTTTGGCAATTGCCTACTATGTGGAAATTTCCAAACCTCCTTGAAGATTAGAAGGAAGTTAGAGACAGATAAACTCAATGTGAATTAATAATCACTAGAATGAAACCTTCACATAAATGCAAATGCTTTCTTGTAATGTATTTTTGGATTGTGACAGTTATAAACACTTCTAGACTTTCCCCACTTAAAGCTATGATTGCAATTCATTGAGAAAGCTGTTATTTGTTTTTACAGAGCCATTTCATGTTTATTGCAGTGTATTTGGCAGGAACACACAAATCTAATTCTGTAAACTCTGTACCAGAATTTGATAGAAGTTAAAAACCTGATGTGATGACAGTAAACAATTCTGTCATTCCAGCTTATAGTGAATGAAATTTAGATTTCAAAATAAGAAATGATTAGAATGCTATTAGGTTGACCATGGCGAAATATAAGCATAAACACTCACGTTTTTTTTCTATAAAATTAAACTATACTATTTTATAGTTAATTAGTTAGTTATTTAAGTCTCACAGTAAATTGTTAAGACCTATTACCTTTTTCTCTAGTGTGGAGTAAAAAAGATTTTTGATTTGATTTTTGCTTGATGGGACTTTAGGGAAATCCTGGAAGTGATGGTGTTGATGGAGAAGTGGGGCAACAAGGATTCTATGGAGAGCCTGGTGATTTAGGCAAACATGGGAAGCAAGGTAAGAAAGTGGTGTAATTTATTATTATGTATTTATTATATAATTTATATTAAGATATAATGTCAACGTCAGCATGGCTTGGCACAAGATGGAGCATGAAAGAGAAATGCTGAATAGTAAATAACCTGCTTGCCACTGCAGTGACTCCTATATAAGGATGCAGACAAATATGTTGAAGTATCATAATGTGTTAATTCAGTACAAGTGAATGGGCTTGGGAACTACAGAATATTAGCTGGTTGGGGAGCCAACAATAAGAATGAGTACTGCATTTGTATTTTTAATAGGCAGCTGGCACGTTCATGTAGACGGTGGTAGCCTAGTGGGTAGAGCTTTGGACTATCAACCAGAGATTGGCGGTTCAAATCC
>JAYDZF010000034.1:12517047-12530009 GCA_034509105.1 Microcambeva barbata | reverse complement strand
CTTAAAACATATCCACTCCTTAGATAAAACTAAAAGTGGTCAAGCAAAGACGTCAAAACTTATGTTTTAACAACCTCCTTGTGTCATGGCTGGGTCTTCCATCATGACAATGATCCAAAATATACAGCCAAGGCAACAAAGGAGTGGCTCTAAAAGAAGCACATTTAGGTCATGGAGTGGCATGGTCTCCAGACCTTAATCTCATAGAAAATGTATGGAGGAAGCTGAAGGTCAGAGTTGCCAACAACAGTCTCAAAATCTTAATGATTACTGTTAAAATTATAGACTGTTCATATCTTTGTCAGTGGGCAAACTTGCAAAATCAGCAAGGGATCAAATATATTTTTCCCACTGTATGTTATTAAACAGTGACAAGAATGAGGCTGTGAATAAAATGACCATTTGAAAATGAAAAGGTTTTTTGAAATTTTTGCACTTTCTTCAAGCTCTGCTTATCACCTAGAGAACAAACATCACCTCACAACAACATTGGAACAACATGGAATTTTAATATTAGGCAGACAAAAAGTGAAATAGGAAGGCTAGTGAAAAAGGAAATGCAAAAGTAAATGGCAATTGCATCAGCACAGTGTCATGATGATGACCACATGGCAAACCCAAACAGCTCCTAAGGTCTCAAGAAGTCATCAGTGGTATCATAAGATGGGTATGGGAGAGGGCAACCCTCTGGAACACTCACCTGGGGCAGGACTGCACCAGTTCCATTGCCTGTTTGTCCATTCCAGGCCAAAGAAGTACCTATGAAGATGCTTCCTGATCATGAGTGGCAAGCTCAATCTCCATAGAGTCGTTAAGGCCACGGTATAACATCATGGAAAGTCAAGCACCATGGTCTGAAATTGGATAGCAAAATCAGCAACAGACCTAGCTCCTTGACAATGTTCCAACAGGCCAGGCCCCACCTTGCTTCCCCATTATGGGTTGAAAAATGTCTGCCTAATGCCCTGTCCCTAAACAGGGAGACCATAATTGTAACCATGGAATGCTCTGTGTGGAGGCGGTAGGGCTTTTGCTCAATTGCAGGAAAAAACCCTGCAGCGCTTGACTTCCCCTTTGGCATTCGAGTGGCTAGATAACTCTGGTCCATGCCTACTGGAATCGGTCACATACGGTAGGTCCTTGTGAGGCATGGTCAGGTCTGCAGGGACCACCTGAGTTAGTTGGGTGAGGTGCTGGGCTCTGCATCATGATGCCGGCTGTGCCACAAACCGGCATGCATCTCAGTGGAAGGGATTGGGACTGTAATATTTGCAAGTTGCATTTCTATAAGTCACATTTGTTAGCCATGCTAAATAAACAATGTCATACTTCCCTACTCATCCAACATGTGTGTCTGAACTGAATCTTGACTAAATTGACACGGACTTGGTCTGTGGACCCACTCCATGTTTTAGTGCTGGAAATGGAAGGGCAACTTCCATATTAATACCCATGATTTTGGAATTGGATGTCTAAGATGCGTATGATCAGGTGTTCATCTAATATACCTAATGGCACACTGTATATTCTGATAGTGCACTTTAACTTTACTTTAACCTAACTCTAATCTATGACCATCTGTTTTACTTTAACCTTTAAACTATTTATGACACTAAAATATACTATGATACTATCAGGGATAATTTGTGATTTATGAAATCTGTTTTTATTTACTTTTTAGGGTACATGACATAATGGATTCCATGAAGCACCAGATTTTAAATAAAAATCAGGCAGTCTCTACCACCAAGCTAAATATGGTCTGTGGTCAATGTTTCCAGTGGTACATTGATCAAAAGCATATGTCCAAATCCACAAAAATGGTTTAGTGACTGTAGGATCAAGCTTTTGCAATAGCTATGTCAGTCCTTAGTAACTTCGATTAAAAAACCAATGTGAGCTAAACCAAACCTCTGAGTCTGGAGAATTTAAAGTGATTTTGTATGGAGGAGTTCTTTCAGATCTTTTGTATTTCAAATTGTAATAAATAACTGTTTCACACACATTGATTAAGAGTAACAATAAATCTGGAGCTCACTGCATAGTCTTGTGCTACTTTGTCCAAGATAGATGCATTGTTTCATTTTGTTTTAGAGACTTTTTAGCAGGAAGAACATCAATTGCTCCAAAGAAGAGAGCACTTTGATGTTTGAGCAGGTCATCAATGCAGCCAAAAAAGCACACATAAAAGTTTGCAGATGATTCCGTAATGCTTTAAAGGCTTATTCTGAATCACATAACACAGAAACTGCATTTTTTTTCTGCTGGTTACGTAACATGGTTTGACATTGGGTACCTGAACAGCAATGAAATGATCTTAGATTTAATGGTCAAATAAGCCAAGTTCCAGATGTGTGCACATCCTGGTGCTTTTGTATCAGTAAGGACAAGTCCAGATGTGTCAGAGTTTTTTTAATGAAGGAAAATAGGAGGGGGTGTTCAGTGAGAGTAAGCACTCTACGTAGTTACATTTTCATGATGCTGTCATTCTGGTAAAAATGACTTAATTCCTGCTAAGATGATGGAAATGACTGGATTCATATAAGGCAGCAGAGTCTATAGGTCTTACCATTGTAAAAATGAGTTATTGCCCAAATGCTCAAGGGAAACATTTTAATGTTTTACTTGTTTGTTGCTGGCTTGAAGTAACACATTGTCTTTCTTTTACATATGGAAAGTGCTTAAGCTTATTTACTTTGCTCTACACTGTTTTTCATTTGCCACTGTGGAGACACTATTTAACTTGGCCTTTGACACCAGTCATATTTTTCTTCTTGTCCAGAAAATAAATATATTGTGTTGTATTGTATTCATTTGCTTTTATTCTTAACTGTATATAATGAACTTTTTGAACTGATGCTAATCTAAACACACACACACACACACACACACACACACACACACACACACACACACACACACACACATAGTCAGGTTAATTGGATACACTGAATTGAGTCTGCATTGCGATAGACTAGCATCCCATATTGGGTGAAATCAGACGGAGGTATGTAGAAATATAATGAATTAAAAGAGTTTAGTGTGGGTGTAAAAATTAATGAATCTTTTTAAAAAATAAAAAAATAAAAAGCACTATACCCAATACCCACTTTTGAGGTTTCTTTATATCACACTCTTTGACCTGAATAAATGAATCGTTGCACAGAAAGAAACTTATTCTAAACTTATTCATAGTGGATCATCCAAAGTAGTAAACCATCCAAGGACTGTGCGTACCTCTTTCATCAGGTTCACAGCCCCTGGAGGCCCTTATTACGTTGTTTGCAGTAAAAGCCACAGGGCCTCTCTGGCCCTCAGACTGGGCTCTCTGTGTACACTTCACCATTGTTTGTTTACCTTTCCTGCGGGGATAATGTTTTTACGGGCTGCTTTTTCCCACTTTCCGGCCCAGGTGGTGAAGCGACTGTATGAACTTGGCTGCTACGAAATGTCCCTAGGGGACACAACTGGCACAAGCACAGCCAGCTTTATGGGCATGATGCTGCATGCAGTGACAACACAGGTGCCTGTCCATGTTCTGGCAGTGCACTGACATAACACTTACGGCCAAGCGCTGGCAAACATCCTAACCGCATTGCAGGTGAGTGCTTTCAATACTCTCTTTATACTCTTAAACTAGAGGCTGCAGTCCCTTAGGCATGGTAGCTTGGGCAATATTTTCTGACAGGCCCATGGTACATTTGGAGAAAGAAAATAAGCCAAGATAAATACTTGCCTGGGTGACTCTTCTTGGCATTTGGATGGGAAAGCAAGTTCAAATTCATTGATATGTGTGGTAGTAGAGACTCTATTTAACTACACAATGGCTTGGAATAATATTCATGTCCCTAAATATTTGCATATTGGAATAAGGGATGAACATAAGGGACAGTGGGGGCAGTTCCAAACCCCAGCCTCTGCTGTGCATGCACTCTGACCAGGTTCCAAACAAGCTGGGGAATGTGAAGAAAGAATTTCGTTTAAGTATATGTATTGTGACAAATAATGGCATGCTATTGTTTTAAATTTGTAATTTACCCCTTGTAATAGTAAAACCACCCATATACTGTAACGGTACCGACCATGCCGTGGAACCGCAGTATATATATATATATTCTTTTAAAATTAATTTTCTAGTTTATAGAAAAAGCATTACTGCTCATCAAACACTTACATAGTGGTTGCAACATTTCTCTTATTTTAGTTGTACACTAAAATATTTTGGTTTGACATTAAAAGATGCATTTGAGATAAAAGATTTTAGCTTTAATTTACGGGTATTTACATATGGATCTGATACATAGTTTAGAAGATAGCACATTTTGTCTGAACTCACCCATTTTACTTGTGATCAAGTATTGGATCAGATTACCTTGAAAAAGATTAAAATGAGTAAGACATCATATTTAGTTACAAACCCTTTGCTTGTCATTATCTTGCTGAGTCCATTATACGGCTACTATCATGTGTTACCTCATCAAATAAGATGAACCCATTAGAAGAAGCCATGCCAATTGAGCTTGTATGTTTGGGATCATTAGCAGATTGTTTATTTTTCCTAACTTTAGCCTTTACATCACATTGGTGAAGGTTCATCTTTGTCTCAACTTTGTCCAAGAAATGTTGAAGCTTGTTTCTGAACTTATTTGCTAATTAGTGGTTTGCATTTTTGAAGCCTCTGTACTTTTGTTTATGAAGTCTTCTACACTCCTGCCTTTTGGAATTGTTTGCTGATGTCACTAAGTGTTTTAGCGTCTTTTTCTACAACACACCAAATGTTTCTCTTATAATCTGCTGTTGTCTACCTCTTGTCTAATTCTTTGTCTACCTGTTGGACATTATTATATTGTACACTAGAGATGACTTTATTCTTCAAGATGTGTAGGAGGAAACCCATACTGACACATGCAGATTCCACACAAGAAGGAGCCAGATGAAAATCAAACCATGAACCGTCTTGTCGTGAGGCGACAGCACTACCCACTGAGCCACGTAATACAGTCTGGTTGTGTCTAGGATGTGAAATATCCATATCAATGGTCTCCTGAACAAGCAAGTATCTTAATATGAATTAAATGGGTTAGGGGAAATGCACAAATACACAATTAAAGAGGAAAAATGGAAAGCACCCATCATTAAAACAAAATCCACCACATGACACCATATCAGTGCTGCCTTGTGGCTCATAATATACACATCCTCATATATTTTAATATGATACCTTCCTGCGGTTTGTTCTCTTTGTAAGTCAAAACCTGAGAAGGCTTAGACAAGCAGCAGAAACAAAAACGGCACAGTTTGATCAACTCCTCCATAGACCCTTTTGTGCCCTCTTTAATAGTTTTCCTTTGCTCACTGTGTGCCAGTGATCTTCTGGGGGTTTGTGGAGTGGCGTTTGTGAAAGGGTCAAGACAAAAGCGCACCTATTAGATGTCTGTTTCATATGACAGGGACTTGATAGTGACTTGACACAAAGCCATGGAATTGAAGGGGTGAACTGGGCTTTTTAGGAAAAATATTGGCTTCAATTCATCTGTTGCTGGGCTACTGATACTTTGGTAACAATGCAGTACTTAAAGGCCAAAGCAGAAATTATCTTTTCATCACTCACTTCTAAGTGAATGGCTCTGGATTTCATCCCTCGTTCCACTCATACCTCTGTTTATCCATCTTTCCACAGCTGAACTTTATGACTATGAGTGATTTGTCTCATTTAAGGTAAACTTTACAAACCATTCCAAAAATAACTAATTTAACATTCTAACAAAACTAAAGCATTAAACAATTAAACAACAGTAAAACTGTTACCCATAGTTGAAACCAAAATACATAATAAATAGTAAATTATAGGAAAAATCTAAAATGGTAAAGTATTTTCCTTTCCAACAGTCAGTAATTGAACAAATACATACATTTCACATTTTAAGAGGATCAAATGTTTCGCCCAAGCTCTAGCGTTTATTATTTTGAGCTGTTGCTCAGAAAGCTAATAAAAGTAGCTCTTAAACACCTTGGAGTGTTAATTAGGTGAAACTTGAGTGGGGCATAGATCTTTTTTTCATTGCTACTCTGCTGTTCCTTTATGACCTTGGGTTCTGAGGTAGTTCAAATTGGTTCTAATGGTTTTTTTTTTGTTGTTTGTTTGTTTTTTTGATGATGAAAAAGCTCTGTCACGCATACCAGCAAGATCACTTGGAAGTTTATTTTATTTAATTTGGTTATTATTTTGTGTAAGGCAGTAGGATAGTAAACTACATACGTTAATACAAATATAATGGCCACGTGGATTTAACTATTTTCAGCTGTACACAGTCATTCCAGTGTGAGGGAGCTTACACTTAGCTATTTATACACTCAATAGATTTTAAAGAAGTCATTCCACCAAATTGGCATGTTTACTAATGTAGAAATTAAGTGTAGGTCAGAAGTGTTGAGGTGACTTAGTAACACTGTAGCCTCACAGAACGAAGTTCCTGTGTTTGATCCTCAGGTTGTTCGGGTGCTGTGTAAAGTTTTTCCTTGTATCTGCGTGGGATCACACAGGTTCAAATTAAGCGCACATCCCTGGCTTTCACACACTAATATTTCTTCACATGTTTTGAATATTTTAAAGATAGCATGCACTTATGCAACATTCTTTCAATCTGTCTTTGAGCATTGCTTTTAAACATTCATTTTCTCACACGTTTCTGACAGTTGGGCCATCTTTTTTATATACCATATTTTGTTGAATAACCATTAAATAAGACTTAAAAATATAGTTTGCTTATGTATGTCGCAAAAGTCAGATTTGGGTAATGTTTTCCCACACTTGAGCACTTATATATGCTTGTCAATGACAGAATGTTAAATTTTTCACTGAGAGGAGGAAGGAATTCTTGAGCTTGAATCAGCAGTTGAGCTGATTTATCACACACACCACATGGGTGTAGAAAATTGCTTGCCTGTCATTTGCCCCACTCCTGCACCCACTTCAAAAGGAAGCTAGCTTTTTTATTATAAGTTTTCAGTGGTTTCCAGCTGAGTCAAAAATTAATTCTGGTGATCTCATCAACTCAAAGTCCCTTTGGCTTTTTTAGACATAGCATGATTCTTTACACCTCTTGGCATAACCTTTCAGTCTAAATAATAAAAACCCTGGCAAAAGAACTTGGTCATGGGATTTAATTAAATTGAAGTTAACCATGAAATCCAGTGGACATGCTAAAAGTATACAAAGAGTTTTTGGACTTTGGTATAGAATCTTCTATTTGCGCTCATTTTGACAGATTTGATTAACACATAGACAAATTACCAAAAAAATCACTAAATTAGTGATATATAAATATAGGCTTAGAGTATGGCCAGCATATACTGTAATGGGAAAGGTGGTGACTTGCAAATAAAGATTGTGTTCAAAAACCTAGAAAGCTTTCTACCTAAACAGCAGAGGCTGTTGGAAAACCTAGATTCCCTCTAATCCCCCTACGAAGGCACCTTCAAATATTAATGCTGTATTCAGTGTACAACCAGTCAACACTGGATGATCACTCATTCAGAAAGTGTGACACCCAAAGTAGGAGATACAGCCCTGCATCCACAGGAATGAAAAATCCAAGTGCAAGATGTCTTATCTAAGGTTGAACAAAAAGGCTCAAAAAGGTGGCCAGAAAAATGCAAAATAAAGATAGCACATGAGAATTGATTGTCATGATATGACAGACAGGTAGAGAAACTGTCACAGATCTTGGGGAAAATGAAATATAATGAATAAATGGTAACTCACAACCACAAATGGATACAGTTCTGTGCTTTTTATTTAGAGCATTAATAAAAGAGGATATATTTCATTACTTTTATTTCCAATTATTGTAATCCAAAATTCACTGCTGGTCAGATAAATATACAGCATGTTAACTGACATTGTTGAATCATGGAACAATTAAATAAAAAAACATAGCTAACAAATAGTATGTAAAATCATTACAATACAAGTTAGGATTTATTATTTAGTTTTAAATTACAAACTTAAATC
Source organism: Microcambeva barbata (assembly GCA_034509105.1). Taxonomy (NCBI): domain Eukaryota; kingdom Metazoa; phylum Chordata; class Actinopteri; order Siluriformes; family Trichomycteridae; genus Microcambeva; species Microcambeva barbata. The sequence goes on along the minus strand of JAYDZF010000034.1, from coordinate 12,521,995 downwards.
TTAATTTTTAAAGGCTATTTTTCTGTTTTGGGTTTCCTGTCAATTTTAAAACAGCTAGTTTTTTTTTCTCACTGGCAAAATAAATATAAGTAAGTAATGGGTATGTGTTAAACTCCTTACTACTGGTCTCTGTGGGTAATAAAGCAAAGGGTAGGGTGCCTGACCTTACAGGAAGTGTGTGACCGGAGTTCAGGCTAACTGACCTCTGTTTAGATGGTCCATTCTGTGAGTGTGGAGGGTCAGAGTGTCAGGACCACCGCTGTTTCATTAGGAGTTAGGTTGCTGCTGGGAACTAAATAACTTATAGCAATATATAACAATAGCATTCTCAAAATGTTGAACAATGACATTGGTATTAAAGAACACCCTATTGGACCTTTAAACCATTTTTATTGTAAGCTAAGTAAGCTATTATCAATATACAATGATTTAACAAAATAAACTTGCAAAATAATTGTGTTGTCACAGAATATTGGATACAATGTTAACTGAAGTCTTATCAAATAGCTTTATGAAGAGCTGGAAAAGTAGAGCAACACCTTTTAACTTCATTAATTTTTCAGTGAATATTCCATAGCCTCAAACAATTAACCTAAATATAGCAAATGCTCAACATGTATGCATTTTCTGCATAGATTCTTTCCCTGTGTAACACATTTTTTCAGATATCTCTCATAGTCATAGTGATGCCATATTCATTCTCCACATGTAGTCCTAAACCCAAGTCATCTCTATCTGGTGGTGCAGGATCAAACCAGTGTATCTGAGATTCTGCAGTAGTTTATCAAGTAGTTTATTGCCTGTTTCAGTTTTGACATGTTATTTTTTGAGTAGAGACACGATATATATATATTTTTTCCATTGCTCTTAAACTGGGGTGGTAAAATGCAGGAAAATTATAGAAGGTATATTAGTTTCACTTTTTGAATTGATTTTTTTAAACAAATGAACTTTTTCATGATATACTGATTTATTGAGATGCACATGTATATTAAATGGAATATGAGGACAAAATAATGGCACCCATTTGATTTTTAATGCAGGTGTTTCAGCCACAACAGGTGTAAAAAAATCAGGTATATAAAGGAAGGTATATGCTTGGGAACTTAGGGAAGGCTGTAACCTAATTAAGACCAACAATGTTTCGATGTCAAATTAGATGGCTGATGATGACGATGTTTACCGACGTTGTGTCAGCGAAGTCTGGCCAAACACAGGCTGCAGGTCAAATAAAGTCCATTTCATAAATGTCTTGTTTATGCACACATTCAAAACAAAAATGGAGTTTACTTAATACTGTCTCAGTAGTTACTTGGCAGCATCACATTACTTGGCAATGTGTCAGTGGAAAAAGCTTTTTCACATCAAAACTGTATTTAATCCACATTCAATTTGTCAAAAAAAGAATTTAAACTAGATTGTGAAAATATGCAATGCAAGATGCTCAGTCTGCTTTCAGTTGTTATGTGTTTGGTTCTTATCTTTGCAAAAACTAACGAAAAACTTTTAATGAAAAGCTTTATACAACACAAACCACACAGTGGAGAACTTTCAAACCTCACATCAAAAGGACCTGAATTGGCCCACCTGCAGATCGAAACCTTCTTGCTGTGTGAAGAGACTTGGCCACAGTGTATACGAACTAACTCCATTCTTTAAATTCTTAATTAATTTTAGTTTTTTAAATTTATTTATTTGCCTTTTTTTACATTTTACCAGCATGTTTGTCTTGTTTAAACAAATTACTCAAGGGTTCATTTTATTTTGTTTCTGCATGGCAGCAATACACTTCTGTTCCTTGTGGGTACACATTATTCCAAGCATAAAACACTGGATTGTGTGATTTTTAACATGGGATAATGGCGCCAGTAAATCCAGTTTTGCTTTAAAATGTACATTTGATCTAACTCTGGGATGACAAAACCAAACCCTGATAATTAGACCTGTGGTTTAGGTCATCTCTTCCAGATCACCAAACCAATGGAACAAAATCGGCATTACAATTTTTTTTTCCTGTAGCATGATGAAGGCCATGTGTATGGTACAATATTTTTACTGTTGAGTCAGAAAGGCCTGGAAATGTGCAGTGTGGTGAACACCGGCATGGTTTCCTCCACGTTTTGCCAACACAAACAGTCATTACAGCCCTGTAAGACAGCCCCTTGCTATGAGTAAAGGGCCACAATTAGGACTACATTGTTTTCTGAAGCACCGGGAGATCCCTTTGTTGTTTCTTTCTGTATATGCCCAAGGGCACTGAAAATGCCTTCCCTTCTCTCAGGAACCAACATATGCTGATACACCACCCCTGGTTCCCTCCTGGGTAATTAGGCCTAGCTGCTCTTCATAAGGAGCATGCTGGGCCTCACTCAAGTTGGAGCCCATTTTGTCTCTGCCTGGTTTGTTAATCCTCATTTTGTAACGGTACTGACCACGCCGTCAAACCGCAGTTTGGCTTCCGGCGTGGTTGGCGTTACAGATTACCTCCCCTGAAGGGCTTAAGTGGATTAATGCATGCACCTGGTGTTCCCCAATAAAGCCGGGTGCAGCACTCAGTTTGGCGCTGCCACATTGAATGTAAATGCACCGAGCGCACGCACGCCACCATCGTGCGGGTGTCCCGGTCGCTGTGCTGGTTAGGGATAAACTGAGGCTCGGGAGCGTACGATTGAAAGGTCGGAGGTCACGCGGCACCCCTGGCGGCTAGGGTCAGACACGGGCCGGCAGCCGCCGTCTGAGAACCACACAGAAGGCTGTGCCGTTCATCGCCCCGCTTCCAGCAGGTGCCCAGACCTTAAAAAGACTGATCAGTATGAGCCAGTCTTCCCTGGCTCCATCTATAGGCCGTGATGGGTCAATGTTCCCCCGGCCGCGTTTGAGAGGAGACAGAGCCGCCGCCGCCAGCGATCGGGACATCGCTCATTTTATTTTCATTTCGTTACCATTTTTGGTGTTCATTATTTCTGTTGCTTTTAGTTTACAGGGGCGAGCCCCCCAGCCCGGGGCGTCGGCGAAGCCAACACCATCGGCTCAAAGACATCAAAGCCACCATTGTGCATGACGCTGCTCCGGGAGTTCGCGGTTCGAGCCCCAGGTTCAACTCGACTCCTGCGGCGGTTCAGCAACCACCAGGGCTGATTTTTAGTTTCCTTTGTTTAATTTAACTATTTATACCGCCGCCCTTTTTAATCACGTTTAATAAACTCGTGCTTGATTCTGCAAATTGTGTCTCACCTTTTATCTCTTTTGTTTGTGTGCACATAACACATTTGTCATTGTTGGTTCTGTTCTCTTGTTTTATGTTTTGTATTTTGATTCCTGTTTCCTGTAATCAACTAACCTGAAAGAGATCCAAATCTGTAGCAAACCACAGAAGAAGACACAGTCCACATATTGAGTAGTGACCATTTCAACGTATGCCTTAAGTAAAATTTTACTGAAAATGCATTGAGGACTTATCCAGGAGGTTACAAAATAACCCAGATGAATGTCAATAAGCAGCAGGCCTCTCTTGCTTGATGTATTTACATGATTCCACATTAATAAAGACACTAAGCAAAAAGTGTTCATTCTTCAGTTTGCAGCCTAAAACACACACACACACACACACACTGTTGAAATACGCAGTATGACTGTAAGCCAACGCACAGAAGTCCTTCTCTGAATTGCTCAAAAGAAACAAAATTAAGGTTAAGAGTGGCTGAATTCGAAATCCAGACTTGAGTATTATTGGACTGCTGTAACAGACTTCAAACATACAGTTCACTCTTTAAATCCATCTTATGTAGCTGAATTAAAACACTTCTGCCAAGACTCATTGCAAAATAGTCAAATCAAGTCAATTCAATTTATTTGTATAGCGCTTTTTACAACAGGCATTGTCACAAAGCAGATTTACAGAGTTTACGACCACCAGACCAAAAACCCCTCTGTTGAGCAAGTCAAGGGCGACTGTAGCAAAAAAACTCCCTAAAAATACAGGAGGAAACTTTGGAGGAACCAGACTCAGCAGGGGCCCATCTTTCTTTGGCAAGAATCCGACAAATATGAGAACATCAGACCGTCTAGATCCCAGACACCAGGACTGGAGCCACACACCCCTAGTTTAAATAAATATTTTTAACCTAGACTTAAATTGAGACTGTGTCAGAATTCTGAACAGAGGTAGGAAGATTATTCCAAATTTGGGGAGCTTTGTAAGAAAATGCTCGTCCACCTGCAGTGATCTTTTTGATGCACAGATGCAGGTCATAAATTTAGTATATCATTAAGTATAAGTTGATTTATTTCAGTAATTCCATTCAAAAAGTGAAACTTGAAATTGTGAAATGTTGATGATTATAACTGACTACTAATGAGAATCCCAAATTCAGTATCTCCAAAAATTTGAATATTACTTAAAACCAATACAAAAAAAAATTTGAAATGTTGGTCAACTGAAAAGTATGAACATGAAAAGTATGAGCATGTTCAGCACTCAATATTTGGTTGGGGCTCCTTTGGCTTGGATTACTGCAGCAATATGGGATGGCATAGAGTTTGTGGCACTGCTCAGGTGTTATGAGAACCCAGGTTGCTCTGATAGTGGCCTTCAGTTTTTCAGGTTTGGCGTATTACATCTTTCTCTTCACAATAGCCCATAGATTTTCTAAAGGGTTATGGTCAGGCGAGTTTGCTGGTCAATTAAGAACAGGGATACCATCCTGAAACAAAGTACTGGTAGCTTTGGCACTGTGGGCAGGTGCCAAGTCCTGTTGGAAAATAAAAGATGCATCTCCATAAAATTGGTCAGAAGCAGGAATCATGAAGTGTTCTAAAACTTCCTGGTAGACGACTGCATTGACTTTGGACCTTAGAAAACACAATGGACCAGCTTCATTTTTTATTTATTTTTACTTTTCTTATATTACATCTTTTAAAATTTTAAACTCAGCTGCAAGGTCTAAAC
>JAYDZF010000034.1:12497315-12516947 GCA_034509105.1 Microcambeva barbata | reverse complement strand
ATTGGTGACACTGAATTGTCCTGTAGGTACCTGCGATGGACTGGCGCCTCATCCAGGATGTTACCTTGTGCCTTGCGTCCAATGAGGAGCTGGGATAGGCTCCAGCATCCCTCCCCGACCCTAATTAGGATAAAGGGAAAGACAATGAACGAATGAATGAAGTTACACCACAATGTGCAAGAGATGATGTAGGTGAAAGGATCATGATTGAAAATAAATAGTTTTACCATTGACAATTCCTAGTATGGAAACCCAATTTAGGGAATTTTGTTAAACCCTTGTTGAGTGTGCATTATAACAGTCATACATCAATTTTCCAGAAATATCACCATTCATATTCATATCATCATTCTCTAGGCCTGTGTTCATCTCAGATAACCTGAAATGCTTGAAAATATTTACTTCCTTCTATTCACATTAAGCTTTGTATTGTTGTTTTTCTTTTCCAAATACAAGTACTAACTATATTTGGCTAGCCTTTTAGTAGGTTTTGGATAAAGTTCTTTTTCTTTGATTGCCTATTACTAAGGCCCTAGCTAATTAATGGCAGAAGAAATCACAGATCACGAATCATGACACAAAATATGTAATATATCATTTATGAAAAACATATTGAAATAAATATATCTATGAAATAAAAAGTATTTACCCATTAATTTAGTATGGCCCTACTTATTATTACTTTATTTCCCAGCAAAGGCTTTTCACACATACATGTTCATATATACCTTATATACATCTCCACTTACATAACAAGGCCAGTAATTCCCCCAACTGAATTGTTGCAATCGAAAACAGTAATTTTCAAATTTCAGCATAATCCCCAGCAGCCCTATTATTTCCCTACACATTCACTCACTCAGATGATCTGAATTTGTCTCCTGTTAGCCTTTCACATTTTAACATAGCATCTTTTGAAGTCCATTTAGCTACTGTTACTGTGTTACAAGCTCTCCAAATTATAATTGTATGAAGATCACCTCTTTTTCATTAAGATGGGTCTTTTTTTTTAACACTGCATATACTATTACATTCTTACTTCTCTTTCATCTTTTAACCTCCTTTTCAACAACTGACCTCCAACACACACAAGAGGTAATCTTCTGGTTATAGTACTTAGCTGACAATTCTCACCTCTGGATCTTTATCTTGGAGCATATTTCTCGTTTCCCCCAAACCCCTTTATTTGTCCCTACACATCATGTGAATGTTCTTCACCTGTCTCACAACTGATGAGCGTGCCCTATTTTTAGACAAAATAAACCAATGTTTATCTACGACTAATATTACTTCTTCTGATTCTCAAACCACTAACTTCATGTCCAGATTCTCATCATTCACTGTAAAATAGGTTGCTCAACGTTGTATATTTTGTTCCCTCTACAGTACATAGTATCCTTACACATTTTAAAGAATAGTCTATAGATTAGTTTATAGGCCTAAGCTAAACACCTGTGATCTACTATCACTTATAAGAATCTCAGTAATCAAGAGTACATATGACCACTAATAATAAAGAGAAGTTGGGCATTCCTTTTGTATTCTTTTAATACATTAAATCACCTTAATCAATTTCAGTTCAGTTTATTTTATTTTACCACTTAACCCTAATCAGGGTCGGGTATGGGTGCTGGACCCCACCCCAGCTCTTCAACGGGTGCGAGGCACAAGGTAACACCCTGGACGAAGCACCAGTCCATTGCAAACCTTAAGCAATTTTTTTCCGAACAACAAACAAACCATTTTTTATCAACAACAAACCTAAAAGTCAGGGTCCGGTTTGGTATAGTGTTGTGTCAGTGACTTTGGCAAAGATATTGATATGAATTATACAAACTTACAAGCCTTATACAAGCACAAATGAACATATTGTTCTTTGAAATTCCAGTAACTGTATAACTGTATAAGTGTATCACACATACTTGCAGGTATTATGTGTCTAAAAGAATGATGAGAATTCGCATGGTGTTCGTATTGGGCCCAACAGATGGCATTAAAGCACAACTCGTTGTCAGTTAAATTAGGATCAGTAAGTACAGCATGACCAAATTGAGCTGGGCAGTGTGCAGGCGCGTATAATTTAAGTATGATTGTAACCCTAATGAGACGCATTACACATATTTTCTGGACATTTTACTACATATGATTTGTAACTCATTGTTACAAATACGCATCATAAATATACAACATTATAAAGATACAGATTATATAAAGATACAGATTAAAGTTTACATGTAATACGTTTTATACAGTTTAAGATGTACATGCATTTCTCCCTCGAAAAGTTACTTTTTTATACAATGTATTTTTGCAGAACACAGAGAGAAGATTATGGTAATTTAAGCATTTAGATTTTTAAATAAACTCATTCATGGTCTGTTTTACCACCTGCTTTATCCTATTTTGGCTCACACACACACACACACACACACACACACACACACACACACACACACACACGGACAAACACACCGTCATACTTAGGGGGACTTATCTGACTGCATGCCTTTGGACAGGAAACCCTGGAAACCCCACCGGAGAGTGCATGCAAACTCCACATCGAAATGACTTGGACTGCTCCACTTAGGAATTAAAACTTCTTGCTGTGAGGTGACAGTTCTACTACCCACCACTGTGTACTGCACACTGTATGTCTTTTGGGAGGATAAAAGCTAGAATGCTAACCTAACAGTGAAAAGATACACGAATTTATCTCAAATGTCACCACATGCAACACAATAAAGCACTTTGTAAATAGTCATAGAAAAAACTGTACATTCAACTGAACATTAAATTATACAATTACTATGAGAATTATTAAGCTAAACATAAAGAAAATTACAGTACAAGTGACTTTGCTGAATCTTCTGGGGGAATCGTTCTTGAACCTTGTTTTTTCTTAGATGAGCTGCATTTTTGTCTGAAAAAGTCAGAAATACATAAATCTCTGTGTGAAACTAACTAACTAACTAACTAACTAACTAACTAACTAACTAACTAACTATATATATATATATATAGTTATCCTCAAACGATGTATATATAACATGAAAACATTTAAAGCATACCTCCGCTTTAACATAACAGCTGCAATTGCAATTACCATTGCCACCATCACCCCACAGGTCAACACCATACAGTACCACAACAGGTCTGTGAAAAGGAAGTAAACATTATTATGTTTAGTTTAATTCAAGATAGATGGGTCGATTGGTCATTCGGTCGGTCAGTAAGTTGGTGGGTAGGTAAGTTGGTAGGTAGGTACGTAGGTAGGAACTTTATTGATCCCCGGGGCTTCCAGTAGCTCAACACAAGAAGAATATACATCAACACAAATAAAGTAGGTTTACATTAGGCATATATAGAATACATAGAATGCAGAAAAAATCTCTAAAATCTTACATTAACAATAAAAATAATTATATAAAATTGTTACTATTCTTAAAAACTGTGTTAACAGAACTAGCATAATTTATTATTCATAAATAATTTACTACCATTATCTATTGTTATACTTATAGTATATACAATATATCAGTTAAGTGTATATTTATATATTATAGTATCATATACATTAAGGAGTATATAAAATTACATAAATAAACATATACATGTATATATTTACATGTATGTACACACATTATTATTATTATTATTTATTATTTAAAAGAATTACAACCAGTATATACGTATATATGTATATTCAATTAATTATTAATAAATTCAATTCAATTAATGCATCAACAATGTAAAATCAACTTACCATTAACCCTTGGATATTTCTCCTCAGATTTTGGAACCTCTATAGATAAGGCATTTTGCTTTGGTTGCCGAGTTGCTGGAACAACAACAGTAATATCAAAGATGAAAACCATACACATTGGCATTCATTTACATAGAATCCGTTTAGTGTAGTAACTTTACAGTCATAGTATCTTGCCAGACAATTATTTGAGGAACCTTTGCTAAATAGTATTTACATTTTTTAAGTAAACAAATGTATTTTAGTTGCATGTTTGGAACGATTGTTTCCAATGTTGTCTTTCTTATGCATGACATAAACTTTAGGTTTTATTGCATAGAAATACTTTTTACAGGATTTTGACTTCTGCAAAATAATGGTCAATTTTCTTTACATACAAGTTTTGACACACCAATCAGCAAGTAATTAATACAACGGTTTTATTATGACCACCTTCCTGATATTGTGCAGGTCCAACTTTTGCTGCGAAAACATTCCTGCAACCCATCGTGTATTTCTGACAACTTTCTGTCAAAATAAGCATTAATTAAGTTCAGCAATTTAAACTATTGTAGCACATCTGTTGGATTGGACCACACGATAAAGTCATGCATCAATAAGCCTCGACCTAGATAGATACTGAACACTTCAGACCAGGAACACCCCACAAGAGATTCTGTTTTTTGAAATGCTATGACCCAGTAATCTAGACATCAAAATGTTGTCCTTTGCTAAATTCCTGTTTCTAACACATCGTTTGAGAATAAAATGTTCACTTGCTTCCAAATATATTAGACCCACTAACAAGTGCCATGTAAAAAAAAAATAATCAGGGTTTTTAACTTCATCTCCCAGTGATCATATGTTCTGCATATCCGGTGTGTAGAGATTTTTTTTTTGACAGGTGGTATGGTGGCTTAATAGTTAGCACTCTGCCTCACAGTGAGAAGGTCCTGGGTTTGATCTTCTGGTGGTGAGATCTGGGTCCTTTCTGTCTGCATAGGTTGCCTCTGGGTACTCTGTGTTCCTCCCACAAAGACATTCCACCAGATTGATTGTAGATACTAAATTGTCCTGAATGGCGCCCCTTACAGGGCATTTTCCTGTGTCTTGTTTCCGTTGAAGAGCCAGGATAGGCTCTGATTAGGATAAGTGGTTAAAGAAAATGTATTGAACTGAACATAGATAGACAGCCAGAACCCCAAACTTCAATCAAATCATAATAATCGCGACACCATCTTTAGAATTATTAAGTTTAGACTATATAAACATAAATAATTTTAATCAGTAGATAATCTTTGTACCTAAGGGCAATCAAGAATAGTTTGCCAGTAGGTTGTATGATTTTGAGAAAATGTTATTTTTTCCGCTTAATGTATGTCCCCTGCAAGCCTTCTTTACAATAATCATTGTTGACATAAGTAAATGGATTGGAGCAGGTGTGTCAGAGTACTAAACCAGGAAGTAAACTTTAATAGCACAATATTTATAGTTCATATATACTTACTGAAATGTGATCTGTTCTGAATGGCTTGTTGCAACATGTTACACCTTAAAAGACTAGAATGATCCAAACCATCACAGGTGCATGGACTTTGAAGCAAAGAGCCCATTGACTCAACAAAAGCCCTTCTGCACTCTTTGTCTTCAGTGAGAAAAAGGTCTGTATCTATGACATGCAACAGCTGCATTGTTGAAAATCCACTGTATGAACCATCTTCTAAGCCAAAACATTTGGTCAAAAAGTCCTCAAATATCTGCCTGTTAACAGAAAATGATATAGTTTTATTACAGTATTTATCAGTGTGGCTTTTATTAATTTATAATCAGTAGTTAAACAAAACAATGTGTTAGACACATGTCAATAATTCCCTTATTGCAAAATAAAAAACAATAAATAACAGTCCACTTTTTTCTGTGAAAGCTTTTCATGTGATCGTGAAATATATCAGTGGAATCAATGTTTGTCCAGCCCAACTCCTGAAACCCCACAAGTGAAATATTCCAAGCATTATTTTCTTCTAATGTTGATGATTATGCCTTACAGCTAAGTAAAACCCAAAAGTCACCATCAAAGAAAATTAGATTATAAAATCATAAGTATATGCAATCTATACTTGAGCCGAGCTCCTTTTTCTTGAATTACTGCATCAATGTGGCGTGGCATGTAGATGATGAGCCTGTGATGCAGGTGTAATAGAAGCCCAGGTAGCTTTGATAGCCAGCATTCATGTCATTTGTATTGTCTTCCTCTAAACAACTTTTGATTTCAAAATCAAACAAAAAATTACCTTTCATCTTATAAGCAATAGTCCAGTTCTTTTTTTGGCCCAGGTAAGACGCTTCTAGCGACAGTTGTTGCCAAATCCTTGCAAATCTCCCCCAAACTATTGAATGGTCTTTTCATGACAATCATTTAAAGGCAGGTGCTTGTGCACCTTTTCTACCACTTTTTCTTTCCACTCGACTTTTCATTAATATGCTTGGGGACAGCACTCTGTGAACAGCCACTTTCTTTAGCAATGACCTTTTGTGGCTTACCCTGCTTGTGGAGGGTGTCAATGAGTATTCCCCACGAGTGTATAGCCTATTGAACCAGACGAAAGACCTTTGCAGGTGTTTTAATTTGATTAGTTGATTGAAGTGTAACAGCGGGAGTCTACAATGTGAAAATATTTTGCAATATTTTGTGTAATAAAAAAGATGATGCAGTCAAAAAAATTAAGCTAGTGTGAGCTCCACTTTATTTTTTAAATAGAGCAGCTGGAACTAATTAATTGGAAGGGGGGCAATCAGGAAGGGGGCATTGTCCACAGAGACACTAGAGAAGTGATGGTAATATTTGAGTTTCACTTTTTTATTGAATTGCTAAAATAAATGAACGTTTCTAATTTAATAAGATGCACCTGTATATACTAGTATATACAGTATATACTAGTATAGTGTGAGAAGTCACAGGAAAATGACACCTCTTGAAAGCTGGCATATAATAATAAAAAAATAAAAAAATATATATGTTACATGACCCACTGGAAAATTTTTCCTTGATCTAATATATATATATATCGATAACATACAATCGATAACATACAATCAAGCGTGCGGTTCACTAAGGGCCCAACCTGCAAAGTGCATCTCCATTGCAGCTATCCAGCATCTCCATGCAGTTCCATGAAAGTGACTGGTCTTCTGAGCAGGAGTTGGAATTAGGCATAACCTGATACTGGCAGTCCTGCTCATCAGTCATACACTGGCAGAACACAAGAATTTCGGCCACATTCTCAGGCAGGCCTGAATAAAAGCTTCTTGCTGCCAGATTACAAAAACTTTCATCGCACAGAGGAGTTGAACAGGCCTGGACGAAAGGCACCAACTGCTTGTTACACACTTCATCTTCCAAACACAGTTTCATTCCATCACTGCATGATGTATTTGTGTCAGGCTCTTGAAAGACAAAAATGGTTAGTTTTAATAATTTTTTCAAATTGTTATTATTATTTAATTTAGACCATTAAAAAATGGTTGGGGTTAGATTATTACATAAAGCAATAATCTCAGGATTCCTATATACAATATACTATATATAACAGAAAGGGCATCACAGTAGCGAGCACTATGCATTACAGCAAGAAGGTCCTAGTTTTGATCCCCAGACGGGGTGGTCCAGGTCCATTCTGACTGGCATGTTCTCCCTGTGTCAGAGTGGGTTTCATCCATAAGCTCTGGTTTTCTCCGAAAGTCCAAAAACATACAGCCAGGTCAAGTGTAGACACTGAACTGCCCTTAATATACCTAGACACTAGTATGCATTAACCAGTTGCAATACCAATCTCAAGCCCAGATAAAAGTGGAAGTTGAGTCATTAGGGCATCTGGCATCAATGCCACAAAACAAATGCTGCAAATATTTCTTTTAAAATTACTTTAGATCTGTAAAGATGAACCACAACAATTTGATTTACTGACAAATACAACATATTTGAAAAAAAAAAAAACTTACCATGTGTTAAAAGTCTGCTTCCTTTCCATTCTTCCCGCAGTTTGTTGTTTTTGAGATCTAGGGAAAATAAAAAGACATTTTCTAACCAAACTTGGATGAGGTCCATTATATATATATAATATATATGCTGCACTATGCAACGAGATACTAAATGATTATGGTATTTTCAGAATATGTTTAACATTTTTTCATTCCTTTAGAATGACTGTATTACCATGAAAATAGATACCATAAAAAGTTTTGGTCTGCACTAAACCCTGACATCAATATTGTAGTAAATAAATTGTAATTACAACTTTGGCACAATTTCATTAAAACTTGTTTTTTAAATGAATTCAGTTCTGTGATTTGACTATTTTTTTCAAAAGCTTGTAAATAAAAAAGGCTACTAACCCCCTTTGTACAGTTTATAGTTTTAATATGGCTGTCAGGAGACTATTTGCCATTAAAGTGGTGAAAAATGAGCTCTGGATCTCAAAAGAAATTGGTATGGATCTAAATAAAAAAACTATACAAACCCCTGGCTTGGCTGCTCTCCGGCTGGGTTTTCTCTTTTGATTTGTCAGGTGCAGTTGATATCTCATCATCTGCTGGAATACCAACAGCTTTAGTTTAGAAGGATTCAGAGTTTGTGTTTGTGTGTGTGTGTGTGTGTGTGTGTGTGTGTGTGTGTGTGTGTGTGTGTGTGTGTGTGTGTGACTCAGTGCACCTGAAAAAGAATAGCAAAGAGAGGCAAGCAGCTGTAGAGTATTACATGGGTCCACCTCAGCACACACACAGTCTCTTGACAAAAGGGAGTGCTTTAATATCGTCTGAATGGTACCATTACAGCTCTCAGAACTTTGCATTTGGCAGCTGCTACCTGATAAAAAACAAAAGCAGAAGAACAGGTTTTACTGGAAAAACCTTTAATGGTCACTGATTCGTGGAATTAAAACAGTCTATGTACATAATGTAAGCTATGTTGTATTACATATTGTATCATAAATCTATTTTATAGTATGTAATAGTTATGTTTACATATTTGTGCACACTTTCTATAAGTATAGCCATTAGCTCTTATTATTTTATGCAATTCAGCTATGCATTGCTAATGTGGCGGCAAATAGCTGCATGGTATTGCTGATGCACTTTTACACAACCAACAGTTGGGTCAGGTTAGTGAACAATAATTGATCAGAAAACCATGCTCTTTATTTCCAATTATCATTGATGGATATAAATCACACCCATTAGAGTACCCAACCCATCTACTTCATGATATGTTTTGACAAAACATAACACCCACCAAGAAGAAAACAAGGGTAATGTAATGATTTCAAGTGATACTGAATAACAAGGTAAAGAAGGGAATCTGCTCTGGGCTGTTGCTTCTAAATTGGATTATACTGATCTATACCATTTATATTGTGCTAAAGAAATAAGGGTGTTATTGTATAAAACTATCTAACTGACTATCTAAAATATATCCATGACATAAAAACATACAATCAGACACACACACACACACACACAGAGGGGGAGAGAGAGAGAGAGAGAGAGAGAGAGAGAGAGAGAGAGAGAGAGAGAGAGAGTTTACCTTCAGAACCACAGATGTTGTTCAGAATAGACATTCCACTTTTGCAGAGCTCTAATGAAAAGCAAGTTTCAATCTGTGACAAACAACATGTAGATAGCCTGCTATTCCAAAGCAGACAAAGCACTAAATGTAAAAAGAACAAAAACAATATTTTGACATTACTTGTCATTAATTCAAAGTTTGCTACACATTTGCATATTTCCACATATATTCCATTTAAATTAATGGTGTGTGTTGAGTCTCTGGTAGTGAAAATTCCACTAAAATACTATCTGCTAGCTACCAACTTAACCTAAATACAATAGTTATCTTGGATGAAAAAAATACATTAAGAACATTTAGGTTTCATTCTGTGTACTAATTACAGGTAAACTAACACACTAATTTGATATAAAGTGTTTATAAAAATAGTTTCTTCCTAATCTTTCAAGCACTCTTACAGAATAGCATAACAAAAGCTGTATATTGACAACATGCATTTATGTAAAGACCAGAGTATGGCAAAGCTAGCTTTATTAAACTTTTTATTTGGAAAAAAGACCAAACAGTATCTTATCCATATCCAATTTAATTATTGGTATTAAAATGAGACATTATTTCTATTATTTTATTTAATAAATGTAGCTCTAAAACTGTACTATGGCTTGGACTAAATATCTAAACCGCATTGAAATGAGAACTAATACATCAATGACCCAGCACTAATTGACATATATTTTTCTTATGTACTATGTGTAAGCATATTTTAAAATATAACTTCAAAATTAGTTATATACACTGAAAGTGTAGTAAATACAACATTTTAGCATACATTTAATAGTAAGTAACCATTGCCCATAAACATTGACCTGCCACTAGTGAATAATGAAAGAATTTGCCATTAACTTCGAGATAATTGTGATATACAAAATAAGTAGTGTTACTTACATAGCAAAAGCAGCTCGTTCTTCATATTTGTGTGTGAAGTCTTAGTGTCTACAGTTTATTGTGCACCTGCACTATAGCACACCACCACAGATGCTCTGCCCACAAACAAAGGTGACGTCATGTCTTGTAACCTTTTCAGGTAAGTTTCATGATTTGCATTTACCACAGCACAGAGTGAAAATAAACCCAAGAGACACAGAGCAGTTTAAAGATCTGTTTCAGTGGTAAAAAGTAAACAATTAAAGTCTACATATCTGAACAGCCTCTATTGTAGACAATATACAACAATTCTGCTGTGAAAATTTGTTAATAGTGATGTATCAGACTCATGCACAAATATTTTATTTAATTTGTTACTGACAAGGATTAGACAATCAGTTATTAGGTTATATGGGCTAAGGTATACATTAACATTTCAACACAAGAAATATAGGTTTAGATAATTTAGGTGTTAGGTAAATCTTTATGTTTAATTTGGATAATGACTGTAATAATAAATACAGCAATAGAGGTTACTGAACACAGGTGTGTATTTATTTACAGTGATAATGACACACAATAATACAAGCTGTAACTGCACATTAAAAACAAAAAAAGAAACACATATAAGGTGGATATCTAAGTTTAAACTTATACAATGCATGGCTGGACTCTTAATAAATAAAGCTACAATAACCAGTATAGCTAACTAATGTCTTTATTAGACAGTCAGGTTTAATCAAGACCGTTGGAATTCTGCTCTTTTGGACTGTATCCATCCCAGTTCATCAAGCACTGAAGAAGTCTCCTCCTTCAACAAGAGTCCAGAAATGCTTTTTTGGCAGACAATTTTAGTATGAATAGTATCCGAATACAACTGAATTCAAGATTTAACTAAAATGATTAGAGAGTAAAAGCTTGGTGTATAATGATGGATAAGTGTATAATGACCAGACTTTAAAACTAAAAGTAATTAGAGGGTATCTAAACTGCAAGAGTATCTGATTCTCTGTATATGAGAATAATAACAATAATTCTGAGAATTTGACAATTTTGAGAAAGTTTGCAAATCTGCCACAAATGTTGCATAAACTAAATCGAATTTCTCTTCCAACTACACTATTAAAGATTTTCTAAAACTCTTTAATGACAAAAGAAAAAAAAGAAAAAAACCTTTCCCTATTAAACGAGAATTAATTAGATCCATTTTTTAAAGTAAGGTGCTCCACAAGGCTCATTAGTTGGACTTATATTACCTTAAGAAAATGTATTCATAAACACGTCATGAATTACAAGTTTTATGTAAATGACTTAAGGAGTGAAGCCTGGCCGGTATGGTCTGATCCAACAGACAAAATAGCTACAGCTGCTGAAGTAGTCAATGATGGCATTGATAGAAAGACACAGCTGATAAGAATACACAGTTGAAGGGATGATTTGGCAGCAAAAGATATTTTTTGTAAGGTCTTCATAAAGTTATGTCTGATTGGTGTATCAGCCAACCCCAACAATATGACAAATCATTAAGACTGAGGACGGTGTAAAGGACATACGTTCCTATGTAATATAGCTTTATTCTACATCATTCAGATAAAACACAGGTATCTTGTCAGATCTAAGGCCATTTAAGACATACTGTCCAACCTGGAGCTGAAATATAGTTATTATGTCTGTGCGACCACAATCGATTCAAACCCATTTTGAATACACTAGTGTACGGTCTGTCACTGGATACTGGTAGATGTATAGTAAAACTAGGTTCAAAATACAACAGCTTGAGTGCTGGGAGAATTGAAACGCTTGCTCATAAGTTTTACTGCACTGGATGTCAATAAAACTGTTCACAATGTGCAGATTTTAGTTTCTAGAAGTCACACAAGAGACTATCTTGAACATATCTCAAAGACAGCCAAACACTATCCAAAATTCAGACAGTTTTAACTTTACAGTCGATGTTGGGTCATCAGGTGAAGCCCTCTTAGACAGGAAAAACAGTAGAGCTTGGGAGTGTCATGGTGATCACGAATGTTTATTTGCTGTTATTCTTTCTCTCTAAAGCAATCATTCAGGTTTCTTTAACTCTGGTCAGATCTTTTGTTTGCAAACTTTCCAGGAAACCCAATCAAATGTTTTGGCCACCTATTTTATTCATGATTGTCCTCTTTTTTGTTTGTTTGCAATTCAGATTATATTTCCATACTTGCAGGTGAATGAATTAACATGACTTCAGTTGAAGTTAATATCAATATTATGATTATGAAATTATATCAATATTTATAGTTTAATTTCCACAAAGTATAACAACACATAACCCATAACCCACAGTTATAATTTAAGCAAGCAATAGATGGGCTTCAAAACAGAACAATTATAAAAGCAAGTAATTATAGTTCAAGTGAACAGCATACTTACATTAAAGAGTGCCACCAAAATAAAACAAAACACCTAAATCAGCCCAGTTTTCTCCGATAACCCTGATTCATGATCCACATCAGCAACAGGAACCCCCTCCCCCCATAAAAACAAACAAACAAAAATGATCGATCACTGCATTAAATGTATAAATCTTCTTTTTAAAAACTCAAGAATGATCTAGATTTACTTTGCAAACATTATAAATGACTGGACATCAGGAATAAGATCACACCATGTTTTATTACATTTTGTTTCACTTTTCTCCCTGCTCCTCAAACAGTGTAAAAGTCATGTTTGTGTGTGTGTGTGTGTGCGTGTGTGAGTGTGTGTGTAAAGTGTTACTTTGCTACATTTACACTGTGCATATAGTAAAATAACAAATGAAACTTGTAGTTGCTGAATGTCTTGCAGTAATGGTGATTCTCTGTAGCAAATACTTTTCGGTTAAGCATTCAGTGCATCCAAATCAGATAAATATTAAGTTTGCCACACTGTAAGGATTAATCAAGACTACACAACCAGGTCAGAGATTCGTGACACATTGTCAAAATGGCTGACTTGAGTGGACAGAGATTTATGGCTGTCTGTGCTCGTCTTGGCTCTCACTCTATTTTTATTTTCTCCCCTGGTTGAACAGGGGCTGGTAAATGCTGCTTTAAACTCCTCTCGGAATTTACCTGCACAAGGATTAAAAAAAGAGAACATTAGTTAGAAAGTACTGTAGGGAGAAAATAATCAAGGGCTAAAAAAGTAAAAATGAAAATAACTAAATGACAAGTTGATAGTAAATGTAATAATAACAAATTTCGTTGTTTGTTGGAATGTATCATCCTTGTCCAATATTAGTTATTATATTAAATTAACTGCCTAATTAATATAGCTTTTGTTAAATGTCAGGGTAAACACCAGTAAAACAGGTGCCTCTTTACAAAAAAAACACAGACATGTCCACAAGAGTGCTTATTTAATCATGAAAAAACTAATTTAATTTAATTTCATGAAACATGAACAAGTCTCTCAGCGGAATGATTAACAGGATTTTATGTAATTAATTTTAATTCAGTGCAATGAAAAGTAGGCATAGGGACATGATGCTCATAAAATGTAATCAATCAGGGAATAATTTCCAAATCTTTATGTAAATGCTCAAGATTGTATTTCCATATTTTTAAGCTCTAACAAAATGAACAATTGTTTCCTTAAGTTAGTCCTTAGACTTGTGACCATCTCAAGGAAACCTGACATTATTTAGTTGGTGTCAGAACGACATTGTAATATCTCACACTGATCAAGACATTTATTGTGCCTGATTGTATGTAACCATATACCATGAACAAGTCTGTAAAAATAAAATGGTAAGGGTACATGTTTGTGTGAAATTGGCATTCAGGAAAAAGAAGTACACTCTTGATTTGCACAAAGTAAAGAGAAATGTCGTAAAGTTGGTTGCTTGCTATCGGCCTAAACAAAGACAGCAAATGAGTTCGTACACTGTATCCTTTGCCAAGGCCTATATGCAAAGAAGTCATGGAAATGTGAAGAACTGCAGAGTAAAGTTAAGGAACAAGGTTGCTTTATACTTTCTTAACAACAGAAGCATATGCCTAAAACAAAAACTTAAAGAAAATCATTTGGTGCATTTTCCATTTTTTGGAAGACTGACATTTGAAACAAAATTATGTTGTTAGATTTCTCTAAGAAGCAATAGAGAAGTCTCTATTGTTAGGAATAAAAGACCTTTCAACCTGTCAACTTTTCTTAGCTGTTAATGCTGCATACAATGCCTAACATGTTTCATCACTGGCACTTAAACTGGGTAATTATTTTAAAAACAAATCACCAGTAGTGTAAAATCAAGAAGTTGAGTCTAAAGTTTTCTGTTATTGTCAGATAATACTGATAATAAAGAAATGGCATTTTATTAATACATTTTAAATTAAAAAAAAATAATGACATCCTTATTATTAATTGGCAATGAACAGCATCCGATATGTTAAGCAGCATCCAGGAAAGGCTGAGACATTGATGAGCTAAGCTGATCAAATGATCTTTGGGATTAAATGGACTAAATTATTGATATGATTAAAAACATTGTAGCTCCTATTTGTAATAATTTATAACTATCTTTGGATACATCTTTTTTGGCATATTTCTTAATATCACATTATCTCGAGACATTTAAGACTGGATGGTGGCCAGTGAAGAGCCATTTCCAGGTCTCTCCACGGATGCTCAATGGTCTTCGATCATTGCTATGCTGAAAAGTGCACCATCTCAGCAGTCTGGCATGCACCATCTTCCTCATATCTTACCTGTCTCATCCCTGACGCAGAAAAACCTTTTCTAAACCTTTCACCATGTAGATCGTATTAGCCAGGTGATGCGTACTGACTGTTTTTCAAAGTGCATAAGTGAATGAATTAGTTACTGTGGAAATGTATGTAATGTAACTTACCACTAAGGAAATTGTAGATAATAGGATTTGCAGCACTGTTAGCATAAATAAGCCAGTGGGAAAATGTAAACCATGCGTACACCGCTTCTCTGTTGTTTGTGTTCTTGAATGCGCCAAACACTCTGGAGATGACATTAGAATCTTGATATTAATTTGAATGAAATGTAAAGAAGTTAAACAAGTACATGCAACAAACAATAGTTCTCTGCATCTTAGGCTGATTATAGTCATCTTTTCCTGCAAAAGAGCTATTTGTATTTTCTGGCCATTCAAAATCATTAAAATCATGTGGCCTAGTTATGGCTCCAGTATCTGTGCCTGTGTCCTGCATGTTGTGCAGGGACAAGGCTTCCTTCCTGATTGGTTCCCTATGACTTAATTAGTCATAGCTGCTCTATTTCTGTTAGTCTAGTTAAATAGGATTTGTTCATTGAAGATGTTTAAATTAGGATTTTTGTTAGCTTGGTGTAGGGCTCATGTTTACTTTAGTAACATTCAGTGTTTAAATTAGCATTAGTAATTCACATTAGCATATTTAGCAATTACCTTTGCATAGTTAGCTTTAGCCTTTAGCTAAGGTTTTGTGTTTATATTTTGAATAGCTAGTTCAGTTCGCATTAGCAGATTAGCATTAGAGTTAGCATTTAACATGGGTAATTCATTGTGTACTCTTTTGTGTGTGTTATTACTGAGTAATCTTTTGTTAGATCATCTCTTTGTATGTGTCCATTCCTGCCTTGTGTAGCCTAGCTCATGCATTACAGGTCTTGAATATGCTCAATGCTATAGAATTATAATTTACAAACTGTCACACATACAAAACAGTCCCACAACATGCCAGCATAATGCCTGATTCAGTTCATCATTATTGGTATTATTAGGGTGGCTAGAGGTGGTAGAGTGACATTTACTATAATATATCAATCAAGTACAAAACTCTATAAGAAATAAAGAGCTAGTTTAAATCCGTACCTTTTCATCATGTTGAGGATGCTAATGGGCAGGTAACAGATGGCAAAAACAAAAAGCACCACCATCAGCATGCGTGCTGTTTTTCGTCTGGCCTTCACCTGCTTAATTTCAGCTGACACTGTAGTGGTCTTAACCTTGACAGACTCACCAGTGCCGGCTGACTGAGCTGAACAGTGCAGAGATTTCCACTTTCTCTGCAGCACTGATGAACTACCTGGAATCTTATAACATTATGCATAATTTGTTGTGTTAGATGTTCAATATGTAATGATTATGTCATATGGTAATAGGTAGCATTTTTACCTGCTGGCACCAGAGCTTGTGGCAGATCTGAATGTATGCCAAAACCATCAGACACAATGGGGCAAAATAAGTGACAATAAAGAAGCAGATGTGGTACACCTTGGGGTAGATTTCATCTGCAATATGAGAGTCAGAACTATTATGAGGACAACTATTATTGACAAACATGACAAACCTATTTATTATTGAGTAAGTGTTTCAGTCTCACCAATTGCTAAGAGGATAATACAATTACAACCCAAATCAGAAAAAAGAACATTTTAATGCAAGTATGCAAAATGCAAATAATAAAGAGAAACATAATGTCTTACATTTAATTTTATTTAATTGCAGACAGATTGAACTTGATATATTTCGTGTTTGTCTACTCAGCTTCATTGCATTTGTTTATGTACAGTACCTCCATTCCTGCATCCCAAGCCTGCAACACACTCCAAAGTTGGGACAGCAAAGGATTTACTGCTTCAAATTGCAATCAAAAGCATGCATTTAAATTTATTTGCATACTGTCCAGACTTATTCTGATTTGGGAGTGTACATAAACTTACTAAACAATAAGTTATATCAGACTAACAGTTTGAGGGTATTTCAGTAGTTTTCTTTTTCAGAATGATAGTGCAAGGTCAATGAACAGACTGTTAACAATATGACAATATGTGGAGGACCTTAGAATGAATTGCGCACATGAATTGTGAGCATTCTTTGCCAATTCCAGAGCCTGACTACAAAAACTTCAGATTCAATGGACTTTCTATTAATGCTATGGATAGTGGTAGCCTTGTGGGTTGGACTTTGTGCTATCAACCATAATAGTGGCAGCTTAAAACCCAGGCTCCGATATGCAGCAACAGTTTGGTCCTTGAACATTCCCTTACAATTTCTGCTCCATGTACAAAGGCAAAGTCTGTACTCTCACCCAAGCTCTACACAAGCTCAAATATGCATAGAAAGAATTTAATTGCACTGTACATCTATATACGTGTATACGACAAATTATATATTATATGTGCTATTAATTTTAGTAATTAAATAAAATGTCTAACTTTTAGAGTACATTTAGGGAAAATAAGTCATAGTAAAGGCACTAACAATTTACAATAATGGTACACAACTAAGTATACACTAAAACTTAACTACCAGTTTAGTAACACATTTATTAAATGATTAAACAAATTTATTAGTGCATCATAAAATCATGAAATGTATTCATTAACATCTTAATGCACTTAAACTTGCAGCTCCACATCCAAATTTCATCTTTGTAATTATCTATTTAATAATTACCTACATATTTATACTTTATAAGTGAATGTATCTGTGCATCATGAAAATTGTTATGTTATACAGTGCCTTGCAAAAGTATTTACCCTTATTGACTTTTTACCTATTTTGTTACATTACAACATGTGTTTAAATGTTTTTTTTAAGTTGGTTAAAATGTTAAAAGTTTTTGAAATACAATAAAAAGAAATAATATATATAAATGGAAATAAAAACTGAAAATTGGCACATGATCTGTCAGTATATACATACTTTTTAAATATACATGGGGATGTTTTTTTCAGCATCATGGACTGGAGAATTTGTCCAATCGAGGGGAACAAATTCTTTCTTATTTTGTCTGCTTCACAATAAAAAAATACTCAAAAATATTTCTGTAAATGAATTTTGATGCAAACCCTCAAACAATCAATTTTAATTCCAGGTTGTGAAGTAACAAAAAAGAAAAAAGAAAAATATCAATACTTTTGCAAGGCACTGTAAGAGTATAAATTAATGAAACTTTAATTAAGGATGATGTTCCCCACCAAGTAAAGTCTTGACAATTATACATTCATAAATTATTAATTAAGTATTAAGTAATTAAGTAACTGAGTAACTTAAAAGTTACTGTGAATTTGCTGTGAATTTGTTGACAGATTGCAACGGTGCATGAAAAGTAGCCAAATTGCATGAAAAAATGAATAAGTAAATAACAAAAATTGTTGCATTTTTAAATAATAAAACACACTTCATTAAACATTAAATGAAACAGAACAAACTAGATGCTAGACTTTGTAATTGTTTTTACTTATATATTACACATTAATTACACAATACTTATATAAAAGCTCAACAATAATATATTTATACATATATAATTATAAAATAGGTACTTCCGACCTTTTTCTGACCATGCTTTTTCACAATTCACAAATCACTAGTTTTTGTGTTTTGTATTTGTGCTGTCAGATAATATTTGACCTGCAGCTCATTTGGTCAGACTCTGAAGAACAGTGTGATGTGATTGCAAATGCACAACTACACATTTTAAAATTTAACCAATACTTTATATGTACATAAATGCTGTTCACATTAAAAAGTCTTCATCTTCATTGTCTTAACCCCTTAATCCTTATTAGGGTCGGGTAGGGGTGCTGGAGCCTATCCCAGCTCTTCATCGGGCGCAAGGCGTAAGCCTGGATAAGGCGCCAGTCCTTCACAGGTACCTACATGACAATTCAGTGTCTCCAATCAACCTGGTAGCCTGTCTTTGGACCTTGGGAGGAAACCGGAGAACCCAGAGGAAACCCACTTGGACACGGGGAGAACATGCAAACTCCGCACAGAAAGGACCCAGATCGCCCCACCCAGGGATCAAACCCAGGACCCAGGGCCGCCAAGAAATAATAGTGTCTGGTTTTAATGGTCGTGGGAAAGCATGACCTTTAGAACCGACTTTTCTCAGCCTGGATGTGAAGCTGTTGAATTTTGGAAATGTGTAGAAGACATCACCAGGTTCGACACGAAGTCAGAGAACTGGAGTACCTTTTTCCTGAACACGATACATGAAGCATAGTTACAAACCCAATAAAAATAAAAATAATTTAAATCATCTTATTAGTACTAACGTATCATTAAGTCTTGCTGAGTACTACAGTCACCTGACGGCAAGAAAATCCTGTTGGGGCGGTCTGGGTAATTTCTGATCTCAGTTTGGGATGTTCCTTTTCTCCACAGTCCAAAAACCTCAAAGCCCTAAAACCATATGAACTGCAATTTATGAATGCTGTATGACAACGTATTAATTATAATTATTAATTATTGCACTGGGGTGTCATCATAGCATGTGTATGAAAACAATACAAACAACAAAGTAACACACACTGTAACATGCACATTGTGGCACCCAACAAGACTTTATATTATTAATAAGATGATTTAGATTTATTTGTTTTGGTTGTAGACTGACACAATTGGAGAGCATGTGCTATATATATA
>JAYDZF010000034.1:12481146-12493123 GCA_034509105.1 Microcambeva barbata | reverse complement strand
TTTGAATGTTCTACTGTGCCTGTGATATAGTTGTGCCCGGCCCAGGCTGTAATCCAACACAGGACTTTAGACATTTTGAAATTTGAATAAATCTAAGACATGTCTTCTGTTGTGTATTTCTGTTTTACTTTGACTACAATAAAATAAACGCACCTGTAAATATGGTAATATCCGACAAAGGGTATCTCCAAAGAACCATGTTTCTGTAATGTCCACTACCAGACTGGCAGGAAGACAGGTGATAGTGACAAGGATGTCAGCAAAGGAAAGATTCACAATAAAGTAGTTGGTCACGGTGCGCATGTGGTGGTTTTTCCAAACTGCAAAACAAACTAAAGAAAAGCACATTTTTTATTTGAAGAGTTGATCAAACACAGATATTGTATTTTCAATTCAAGAGGTCTAGTTGTCACTAAACTAACAGAAAATAATATATGTTTACACATTTGTATTCTCATTTTTACGACTGGATTAATTCTAGTTAGTTATGATGAAAACTGGAAACACTGGAAACATGAACAGAAACAGAATAAGGATTTTTAATAAATACACCTAAAGCCAATTAGAGTGAGGGGAAATCTACTTTATTGTCCAATTTACACAGTATTAACTTCTTCAGCAGTCTGAGCTACAGTAGCTCTTCTAGTGGATTGGTGAGCCTTGGCCCACCCACCAAGGTGGTGTTCCAGGATGTACCCACTGCCCCATGCTTGCAGTTACTCAAAGATAGATTTGGTACCTCTGTCTCGACACCACATTCACACCTATTTAAACAATATACAGTATATTACAGTACTCCAAGTCACTTTCAATAAAAGTGTCTGCTAACTGTGTGTTTTTTTATTTAATAGGTTTGACTGTATTTTAGTGTTTTTGTTATACAGTGTATCATAAAAGTGAGTACACCCCTCACATTACTGCAGATATGTAAGTATATCTTTTCATGGGACAACACTGACATAATGACACTTTGACACAGTAGTCTGTGTGCAGCTTAATACATTTACACTGTGTGCAGTGTAAATGTATTCTTCCCTCAGAATAACTCAATATACAGCCATTAATGTCTAAACCACCGGCAACAAAAGTGATTACACCCCTAAGAGACTACACCCCTAAAAGTCCAAATTGAGCACTGCTTGTTATTTTCCCTCCAAAATGTCATTGACTTGTTAGTGTTTCTAGGTCTCAGGTCTGCATAGGGAGCAGGTGTGTTCAGTTTTGTAGGACAGCTCTCACAATCATATACTGGTCACTGAAAGTTCCAACATGGCACCTCATGGCAAAGAACTCTCTGAGAATCTTATTGCGTTACATGAAGATGGCCAAGGCTAAAAGAAGATTGCCAACACCCTGAAACTGAGCTGCAGTACAGTGGATCATCCAGCACTTTTTAAAGGAGCAGGGTTTACTCAGAACAGACCTCACATTGGCCGTCCAAAGAAGCTGAGTGCGTCACATCCAAATGCTGTCTTTAAAAGCTAGGCGCTTTCAGCATTGCTTCAGAGATTGAAGAGGTAGGGCTTCAGCCTGTCAGTGATCAGACCATACGCCGCACACTTCATCAAATTAGTCTGCATAACTGTCCCCCCCCCAAAAATAAGCCTCTTCTGACGTCTGTACACAAGGAAGCCCGCATACAGTGTGCTGAAGACATGTCAACAAAGTACATGGATTATGGGAACCATGTCCTATGGTCTGATGAGACCAAGATTCATTTGTTTGGTTCAGATGGTCTCAAGTATGTTTGGCGGCAATCAGGTGAGGAGTACAAATGTGTGTCATGCCTACAGTCAAGCATGGTGGTGGGAATGCCATGGTCTGGGGCTAGATGAGTGCAGCAGGTGTTGGGGAGTTACATTTCATTGAGGGACACATCTTCAATATGTACTGTGAAATACTGAAGCAGAGCAGTGTTCCAGCATCATAACGTCCCCAAACACACCTCTAAGGCACTTTATTGAAAAGGTTGTGGGTGAAGGGGATGGACAGGCCAAGCATGTCTCCAGACCTAAACCCAATATAACATCTTTGAGGCATCCTCAAGTGGAAGGTGGAGGAACACAAAATCTCGAATATCTGTCAGCTCAGTGCCATCATGGAGGAGTGGAAAAGCATTCCAGTGGCAACCTGTGAAGCTCTGCCCATGCCAAGGAGAGTTAAGGCAGTTCTAGAAAATAATGGCCACACAAAATATTGACGCTTCAGGAACTTTAACTAAGGAGTGTACTCACTTTTGTTGCCAGTGGTTTAGACAGTATACAGAGTTATTTTGAGGATAGAATAAATTTACACTGTTATATAAGCTGCACAGAGACTACTTTTCATTTTGTCAAATTGTCATTGTTGTCCCATGAAAAGATATACATAAATATCTGCAGAAATGTGAGGGGTGTACTCACTTTTGCGATACACTGTATTTCATATTTGATGTTATCATTTTTAATGGACTGTGTCAATATGAAATATAAGTACCTTTGGAATTAGCTAGAATGTCGATAGTCAGCCAAGCCTTCAGGTCACATGCCTGTGCTTTCTTAACTAAATTGGCATAAATGTTTACATTTGCATTTTCAAGATTTAGCAGATGCTCTTATCCAGAGTGATTAACAGAAGTGCTTCCACAGTAGACATAACCATACTCCAGTGTAAGTGGACAAAAATACAAATCTGCTAAAACCCTGCCAGAACCCACCCCCCTTTTTGTGAGTTTGTAAATAGAAATCAGTTTAAATTCTTGTTAAAGAGATTAGTTTTTAGTTGTTTTTTGATGAGAGCAAGAGACTCAGAAGTTCTCAGTCAATGGAAGCTTGTTACACCACTTGGCTGTAAGTACAGAGAAGAGCGTTGATGCTTGACCTCATCGAGTCCTGGGTGGAGGATCGAGTTGGGCCAGACTGGTGGCTCAGATGGGTTTTATCAGATCCTGGAGGTAAATCAGGACATAATTACACCTGTACAACGTGCTTTCACGTCTTTTTTGAGTTGCACAGTGGCTTAAAGGGTTGCACTGTCACATCACAGCAAGAAGGTTCTGTGTTTGATCCCCAGGTTGCGCGGTCTGGGTCCTTTCTGCGTGTAGTGTGAGGCATGTTCTGAGGTGTAACTTGTGTAGGTAATAACCATTTGTCATGTAACCAAGAGTGTAAAGCATAATGTTTAAATCTAAGTAAACAAATGTCTCTGTTCTGATTGGAGAGTTAATAATATCTGGTAATGCTCAAGTATGTGGGTCTCTGTACTGTGTCCAGTAGCTGCCATTAGACAAAAGTTACTTTGCACCACGGTAACCAGAGTGGTTCAGAAGTTCTGATTTTTTTGTGATTGGTAGCTCACCGTACCCGCTCATGCACAATAAAGACACAGATCAGAGAGCAGCAACTTGATCTAGCTGACTAAGCACCAGAGCTAAATCTGAGCTGGTCCTTAAACATGGACGATTAAAGCCGTTACATCAGATTCAGTTTGTTTTATGCTGGCTTGTTGAAATGGTCCTTTATTTCATATAGATATATGAAGGTTTTCACTTCACTGTAAGGCATAATGCCAGAAAGTTCATGTTGTGCTTCTTGTATCAAATAAACTATAACTACTTAAATAGTTATTTGTACTGCATTTCTGTCCCTCAGTCACTCTAGGATTTCTTGTACCAGGCGGTTTCATTCTTCCTTTCACACGGATCAGTCATCCTGTCCTCTTTGCAGAAAAATAGCCCTAACGCATGATGTTTCCACCCCCCATGCTTCACAGTAGGTATGGTGTTCTTGGGGTGCAACTCAATATTCTTCTTCCTCCAAACATGACGAGTTTTTACCAAAATGTTTTATTTTGCTTTCATTTGACCGATCCTCTTCTGGATCCTCCATATGCTCTCTAGCAAACCTCAGACCTGGACATGAACTGGCTTAAGCAGGAGAACACGCCTGACACTGCAGGATTTGAGTCCCTCTCGGCGTAGTGTTTTACTGATGGTAGCCTTTGTAACTTTGGTCCCAGCTCTCTGCAGGTCATTCACCAAGTTCCTTTGTGTAGTTCTGGGATTTTTGCTTACCGTTCTCATTTTCATTTTGACCCCACAGGATGAGATCTTGGGTGGGGCCCCAGATCAAGGGAAATCATAAATGCTCTTGTATGTCTTCCATTTTTTAAAAATTGCAAACCTGCTTGCCTATTGTAGATTCACTCTTCCCAACCTGGTGCAGGACTACAATTTTCTTTCTGGTGTCCTTCAACAGCTCTTTGATGGCCATGGTTGGGTTTCGAGTCTCTGGACAGGTGTCTTTTATACAGAGAACCAGGTCAAACAGGTGCCATTAATACAGGAAATGAGTGGATGACAAAATAGCTTCTTAAGGAATAAATTACAGGTCTGTGAGAGCCAAAAATTTTGCTTGTTTGTGGGTGACCAAATAATTATTTCCAGTCATCATTTACAAATAATTTTTTTAAATAATCCTACAATGTGACTTCCTGGATTTTTTCCCTTTCGTTTTGTCTCTCATAGTTGAAATGTACCTATGATGAAACTTGCACAATCAGTGGCTGACTAATTACTTTTTTGCCACACTGTATGTTCAATAAATAAATAAAAAAGCAAGATCCATTTGATTAACAATCTATTCTTTTTATTCATTAAAATAAAAAAGGCTAGTGATGATGCAGAGGATTTGCAGGCTTTTTTCTATGGGTTATCTCAAAAACATAAATAATCACAAAGTTCATTGAAGCAATGTTACCACAGGGATCTTTAAATCGTTGTCTTTGATCTTTTTTCAACATCAAAGATAACAACAGAAAGCAATTAACTTTTAGAATTAGGAATAATTATTAGTAATATGGACAAGAAGGCCGAGACTAACACTCCAGTGGTTTGCCATATAAAAGAAAAAATAATCTCGTAAATACTGAATCTAATATCCTGGATGCAAGGGCCCCGTGACATCCTAAATGAGGTTACATGCTGAGCTTCATCAAGCTACAAAAGTTCATACGACCTTCAAAGTAAAGTAAAGCAAATTAATTTATTTACAAAAAATATGGAAAGTGAGTCTGCCTGCTTTGTCTGATCTAGGACCATTCAATACATAGTTTGCCCTTGCATGTACCAGAGGTTATTCAATCAGTAGGAACAAATAAAAGATATTCCCTTGAGCTAGTTATTTCACCAAATGTATGTAACTATTATACTGATGAATTTAAATACCACAACACAGAATTATGTGCAGATTGTTTTGATAATCATGAGTACTTGGATGTTCCATAATAAGTAACAAAAATGTTAGTATTAACAAATTAGTTTTTTGGTTGGTTAATTGGTTGGTTAATTGTTTTATTGCTGATTTGTATTTCTTTACACAAAGCACTGTCAAACTCAAGTGGTTTTGGAAATTGGAATAATGTGCTGCTTTTTTGTTTTTACCATGAACCTCAACACAACTTTGGTTTTATGTTCATTGTTAATTTTATACTGCAACTGTATAGAAGTGTCTGGATATAAAGTTTGTATTACTGAGAGGTATTAGGTAATGTCAATGAAACCCTGAATTTAGTATCAGATAGGATGCCAAGGGATTAGCGTGTCCACAAAATGAGAGCCAACTGATTCACTTCAGTAAACAGAAATGTGAATATAGAATGAACTAGAAAGTTATCTCTGAAGCAGTAATCTATAGCCTAAAATACAAATACATAAATGACCAAGAGCTTTATGAAGATTCCAGTATCTGCAAGTCACCGCAACAGTCTACCAAAGGACTTCATGATTCCTTCTGCTGAGGATCTGTATGGAGATGCCGATTTCATTTTCCAGCAGGAAAATGGCCCATGCCGCCAATAGCACCAAAGCCTGGTTTGATGCCCATGCTATCACACTGCTTGACTGGCCAGCCACCTTGCCGGACCTAAAGCTAATTGAGAATCTATGGGGTATTCTCAAGAGGAAAATGCATCAAGAGCAAGCATCAGGAAAATGTGGGCTTCCATAACTCCCAGGCAATGCCACAGGCTGATTGCCACAATGCCACGTCACATTGAGGCAGTGATTAAAGCAAAGAGATTCCCAACCAAGTATTGAAGATTGAAAAATCGTTTTGAAAGTACCACAATTTGATTGATTTGATCCTAATTTTTTTATGTAGTTTGAACTGCTTTCTCCACATTGTTCTACTTTTTTGAAATCCTGTTTTCATGGTTTTTATGCGCTGGAAGTCCAAATTATGTAAAAATAAACAAATAAATGCTTTAAATTGCGGGCCTGTGAAAGTTTAACATTTTGAATGGAATTATGGAAATTATCAACTTCAATATATTAATCAGGACTTGTCTTTAAGAGTAGTCAGCTGATGGAAATTCCTCTGTGTAAATTAGAAGACTTATTAGTATGTTAATAAGTAAACTTAGACGAAGACAGTCTAATGGCAATTAAATAACCACTATTGACTAAATTTGGAAAAATGTAACTCAACAGGATCAAAATATTTTGCCAACGTGGATTGGAGCTCTGAATGTTTAGTGGTCAATTGCAAAAAAAAAAAAGGATTGCACAGTTAATTTAAGACAGCTAATTACGTAAAACAATGCTGACTTTTACAATACAGTTGACAGATATTTACAGATGTACATGAATTTGCACAAGGATAACAAGGCACCCTACAAAAACTTATTATTTATTATAAATTATTGAACACTGGGTGTTGGTTTTATGTATCATCTGTTCATTAAAACTTTATTTAAATGATATTATTTGAAATTTATTAAATATGTTAAGATATTGTGTAATTTTTAGTTTAATTTGAGTTCTATAAATGATATTTAACGTTGTGGGGGTCCCTCATTTACTGCCCAGTAATTTATAAAAATCCAGGGAGACCAAAGCATCTTGATGCAAGCAGGGGTCAATGGTGGTCAAATACAGGAACATGTTTTGCTATATTGGAAAGTAACACATAAATCACAGGTTTATGTACAGAAGTGCAAATTCGAAATGGGGTTGTCTCGCATCATATACTAATGATTAACCATATGCGCTATGCAGCACAGTACAGCGGTGTTACACCGGAGGTATGAAAAGCTGTAGATAGGTACCCGAAATAGACGGTACTAACCGTTAGCCTCTGGCTAACCACAACGGGAGACAAACACCACAAGGGTAAACAAACCACAGCAGCACTTCCCCTAACCGAAAATATAAGGTCCCTAATACCTTAAGGCTCCTCACTCTACCATCTGACTGTGAGAAACTGAGACATATTGCAACAAAATAATGCCAAACAAAGCAAACACACTGATTATCAGTATAGCTCTCATTGTACACGAGCTCTGTAAAGCTGACGACACTGGAAATAAAAACATTAATGTTTTGGGGAAAAAACTGTAAAAAACAAATATGTAAGTCTCTAGTGAATGGCAATGAACAGCAAGGGTTATGATGACCTTGGTTTAATTGTGTTTGCCTTTAAATTTGCAAAATAATAATAATAATGTTCACCTAGTAACATTTCTGTTAAGATAAATTAAATGTAGCTACAAACTTTGATTGGGTCCAAGCAAAAATAGCCCAGTGTGTCCCAGAACAAGATTCTGGGAAACAAAAATTCTGGAATATTTGGCTTAATTCACACATGTTTTCTTTTGGTGACCACAACAAACCAAGCACATCATAAGTGAAGCTCACAACTTACTAAGTAGTGAGCACAACATACTATGCAGTGAGAACAACAACTTAAGTGGTGAGCACATCATAAGAAGCAATGCTAAAAACATACTAAGCATCTGGTTGCATTAACAGGTCATCTAACAAAATACAGAGATAATGGGGAGGAAGCTACACACGTAACAATTGACCTCTCTATTAAATATATAATATTGGCATGTTCCTTACCTCTTAGGGGATTAAAGATCTGGTCAATTAAACACCATATCATGCTTACATCAATGTGTGAAATGCCTTTGTTTTTTATGTCAAGATGGGGTGCTGAGTTTACATTAATGAGAAATAAAACTTTTAGATTTTAGCAAATTGGTGCATTAAAACAAAGAGTGAAAGAATGTAACAAATTTAAATGTTCAAATGTTTTGAATCATGTATAACTTTCTTTCCACTTCATAATTGTATACCACTTTGTGCTGGTCTTTCACAATAAATTCCAATTAAATATATTTATGTTTGTGGTGGTAATGTGACAAAATATGGAAAGGTTCAATGGGTTTGAATGCTTTTGCAAGACACTGTAAGTTACCTGTCAGCTTCATGAACATTTTTGGAAATTTATCATTAACAATGACCTCAGCTAATAGATTTACATTGCATACCTCACTACCTTGTCATTTATTTCTTGATCACACACATTATTCCAGGATAAGAAGCACCACTTTATATTTAATGCAGATTTGTAAAGCTTCAGATATATTATGGTCTATGTTATGGTCTAATTTTTCAAAACATGGTAATGTATGCAGATAAAATATTATATAGATAAATAACTACGGAGAATCTGCAGAATCTCAAATTATTCCTGATCTATTTTTGTTCCCTAATAATTACGTTACCCAATTTACTGTTACCCTGGTATTTACAATAATCTATATCAATTATAGAACCATTTGATATGTATATTAGTTCGTTAAACTATTAGTGGAAGGTCACTTCAGATTAGTTTGTTAAATGTTCTAAGCCTTACTAATGAGATGATTTCTACAAATAAATCTCAGCGTTTGACACAAACAATAACTAGTGCACCATCTACAGGTCACTAAGGGGAAGATTGGTGGAAAGACAAAAAAGTATTGTCAAGTGAGCATGACACAAGGCATGACTACCACCAGACTAACACCATCCTGAACTCAAATCAACTTATGATCAGTCAAGGCCAATTTTTTCATCTGTGATTTATTTTGGTTGTGTTTGAAGAAAGGAAGCTCTTCCTGTAGTTGAATTTTGAAGGTCGAATCTCTGTTATTTCCATTTAAACATAATAAAGGCTAGAATTAAAGAGGCCAGTTATTTCACTTGACGTTAAGAACATGACAGAATAATGACTCATTTCATAGCAGGGTTGACATGTTCTGTGCAGGAGACCAAGTGGAATAAGTAAGGCTGGAAGCAATGGAGGTGGGTTTACACTGGTGTTTAATTTAAAAGAAATGGATACAGTTAATATTAAAATAAGTGTTCATCAATAATGTAGAGTAAGTGAAAAGAGTTTTATAAAGATGAGTGTGAAACTGGAAGCTGATGGAGTGTTGAATGTCTCCTGTGCAACGTTTTGAGATAGACGAGAGTGGTGGAGAAGGTACCAACATATGAGGGAGCTCACTTTAATTGGCATGTTGGAGAAGAAAAACAATAATTAGATGTGTAGATATATTTAGATGTGTAGGACATAAATAAGGGCTGATGAAGTTGGTTGTTAAAAAATATAGAAATTGCTGTAGTGAACACATTCTAAGAGGAATAAGTAATACATTGTGACAGAAAGGTGAACTGTGATAGGTGACAACCTGAATGAGTGGAAACTAAATATTTTAGAGACAGCACAGGTAAATTGTTTTGGATGTGTTAGAAATGAGAGATGAAGATGGTTTGCGCATGTACAGAGGAGGATGAGTTATCTCAGGAGCTGGGTGTTGAAGGTAGGACTGTCAGGTTAAAGGAGAAGAGGGAGGTTGTTTTGTGGATGTGCAGAGAGAGCATAGGGAAGTAGTTACATGGTTACAATGGGGGAAGAGAAAATTGAAGATGACGAACAGTGGTAGCTCAATGGAACTAGTAACAAGAGGGTTACTAATTCATTCTCTCACTACCCCTCACAAATCTGCCATTGTCCTAATTACCATGACTTATGTGTTGAGATTTTAATTGTGATTAACCAAAAATTAACAGAAAAAAAAACCATTTTAATTCAATTCATTTTGAAGATATGTTCATAGCATATACATAGTCATAGCACATACATAGCCACTACAGTCATTTGTTCTGTTTCCGCATGTTTCCTTCAATATCGGTCTTAAGATAACAGGTAGATACTAAATTCATGACAGTTTTAAGATCACTTTTCATCATAATCCTATAGAGTAAATAAAAAATGCAATACTTAAATATCTCCTACATTATTTTACTATTCTCATAAACTAATCTCAATTGTGAGACAAAACACTTAATCAGAAAACATTCATCCCAAATCACAACAAATCATCTACTGTACACACACTGAGCAAAGCAGAGCTCATCATCAATTCTTAAGTGACAACTACCAAATGTATAAATAACAAAATTGTATTTAAATACAAACATATCCACATATGAATTTTGCCTTACAATAAATAATATTATTGATTAAAGGATATTTCATCAACTACACACGTTACAGGTAGAATGAACTCAGGAAAATTTATTAGAGAGGAATTTGGATGAAAAGCCTTTTATATAAATCACAATGGAGTGCATACACCTCAACATGGTTAATAGCACAGGTCTACATGGTGTTATAGGTGTTGTATCTGGTAATGGTCCATTGTTTTCAGTGCTAAGGTTCATAGTGCAAGAAATATATCCTTACTTCCTCCACTTTATGTGAACAGGCCAGTGTAAATAACTTCCAAAGATATTTTTATTTCTAATGAATGTATCATAATGTTATTAGATTGTTCATTAGTACATTTTCTCACACACTTAAATCTGCATAACTTCAAATTTGGTTTAGTTATTTTTTTACATTGTTATCCACGATTAATCACAATTAATTTGTCTTTTAACTGGAATTAAAATTTTTAATCGTGTGGCAGCCTTAGTAAAAACATTTTTTTCCATACTTAAGTGGTAGCATGGTTGCTTTGTTGGTACATCACAGTAAGATGATCTTGGCTTCTTGACAATAAGATTTTATGATGGAAAAAGAAATAGCAATAGTAGTTCCTACTACTACAGTGGCAAACCCTGCTGGCTATGTAGGCAGCACTGCAATAAGGGTTCAATCCCCAGATGAGGTGGTCATTGTCCTTTTTGTGTGTTTTCCCTGTCTCCCTGAGTTTCCTCTGAAAGCTCTGGTTTTCTACCACATTACAAAAAACATGCGGTCACAAGGAGACACTGAATTGCCCTGTAAGTGAATAAGTGAAGGTATGTGTTTGCATGTGTTTCTGTTTTGTAATGGCCTGGCACTACGCACAGGGTGTTTTGGTGTACCTTGCGTCCACTATTTGCATAATTAAGTTAAAAGTGAAAATATGTCTATACTCAAAAATTCAGCTGCCAACAAAAATTTATTTCGATAATTTACGTATTAGACCAGCAGAGGCAAAATTCCTAATATTCAGGAAAATGCATGTTTTGCTTCAAATTGCTTTTGCCAAAATTAAATGGTGATAGCTTATTGTAAGTTACTGTACATATGACTATGATCAATCCAAACAAAACTTTTACTCTTATTCCATTGTATATGTGAATACATGATACTTGATTATTGTCAACTTCATTTTAGCTATTAAAATACATGCAATTCAGACCCACAAAACATTCCAAAAAAGTTGAGATGATAAAATACATAAGTGGAAACGCAATTGCCTAAACATCAGATGAAACATTAGATTTTAAGACATTCACTTAGGTGACTTTTTTTTTGATGGATGCTATTTTGCTCAGAGCTGCATTGGCATAAATGTGTTTTAGGTATAGGTGTGTGTGTGTGTGTGTGTGTTTATTTTATTTGAAATACAGTGGGGTAAATAGTATGTGGTCAGCCACTAAATGTGCAAGTTCTACTTAAAAAGATCAGAGAGGTCTGTCATTTTCATCATAGGTGAACATCAATTATCAGAGACAAAATTAGGGGGGGGGCAGGAAATCACGTTGTAGGTTTTTTAAAGAATTTATTTGTAAATTATGGTGGAAAAAAGTATTTGGTAAATTACAACTCACTACTTTGTAACATATTATTTGTTGGCAATGGTCCAACATTTCCTGTAAGTCTTCACCAGGTTT
>JAYDZF010000034.1:12454016-12465005 GCA_034509105.1 Microcambeva barbata | reverse complement strand
GCAACATTACACAGTGACAGGCATCCTTGACACACACAGACACATATACACACACACACGCACGCATACACACATACCTGTAAACTTTACACGGTCAGAATTGTAAATGACAATAAAGTGCTGAGTGCAGCAGCAAAGGTGTAGTACAGACTAACTTAAATATATAATATATTACGTATCCAGAAATATGTGTTGTAGTGTTCAACTGTTCATGAGTGTGATGGCATGTGGGAAGAAGCTTCTCTGTAGTCTGGTGGTCCTAAACTTTTAATGGATTAAGCACATCACATTTTCTACCTAATACTCAATAGCTTTTGCCTTCTCCAACCACTCAGTATTTTTCCCATCTTTCTTTTGTTTCTCAAACAGAGTTGTCTAATTACACAAATGTAATAAAAAGTCCACCTTTGTCTTGGAACCTATTTCAACAGATCTTGTTAAAGACTGTTGCTCTGTTGTCTCTGGACTCATCACATACATAATTAACTCGTCTCTGAGCTCCGGCCTAGTTCCACCTCCACGGGCTGTCGTAACTCTGATTCTTAAAAAAAAAACCTGGTCTTAATGCTGACATTATGAGTAATTTCTGGCCCATTTTTAACCTTTTATTTATATTAAACAAAATATTGGAACATGTCATTGCCTCCCAGTTGAAAGTCTTTCTTTAATACAACAAACTGTATGAAGTGTTTCAATCTGGTTTTCAAGCACAACACAGCACGTAAACAGCCCTTCTTAAGATAACTAATTCCCCTCTCATCTGATTCTGGTCAATTAAGTATTGTTATTCTATTTGACTTTACTACAACTGAATTTTGATAAATCAGAAATGATCATCATTGGGCCAAAAACTGTCCTAGACAAAAGTGTGCAAAACTGCTGTATCATTTATGTTAATGATTCCACATTACTCTGTTTTTCAGAAACTTCACTGGCTCTCTGTTCCCCAATAAATCCAGTTTAAGATTTTACTTCCCAAAAAACTTTTCATAACCAGGTTCCATCCTACCTCACTGAGCTCTCCCTATTGTTCCCTTCGTTCTAACAATGCCAACCATTTTGTCCCCACCTTTAAAGAGATTGTTCTAACAGTTGTAACATTATTGATCAAGACTGATATTTAAATAAAGCCTATTTTTTACTTTTTATAATAATAAAAAAATTAAATAAGCCCCAAAACTTGAAAATAGACATGGGGTAGCCCATGCTAGCCCATCTCATAAGAGAGTTGGGTTCAAGTATTTGTGGTGCTAGGTTGGCTATGGGAAGGAGGATCAGATAAGCAGACATTCACTTGCAACACAAGAATTACAGGAAGAGCAAGCAAAGCAATAAAGAGCATTTGTTTGTGGTAGAAAATCTTCTTTAAAAAAACACTGCTGGCCAATTGAAATAAGTGATGTCAGATGTGTGTGTGTGTGTGTGTGTGTGTGTGTGTGTGTGTGTGTGTGTACATATCCCCAAAAATGTTAAATAATTACCAGTTAAGGATATGGTCAGCATGTCCGTTATACCTTTTGATGCAACTATGTCCCCTGACAACTAGCATGTTCTCTGAGACCTTGTCCATTCAGTAGCAGTGAATTTAGTAGTGTCTTATACCAAAGGTTAATGCCTAAAATAAATCAGTATATCTAAAATGTTAAATACCACTGCATTCACAGTACCAGTGTATATTCCTGTCATCATACCTACCTTGGACATGAGCATTTGTAGCTGCTAGATGCCAGGGGTTGTCACTGCTGCTGAAAATGGTAGAGGAACTACTATAAAAGCTGGACTAAAGTGTTCGGTTAATACTCATTTTGCTTTGGTTTCCTTCCACAAACATGTCATTATGCATATTTAACACCCGCCACTGCTTAAAGCATGAATTAAATAAGCTGGGCTTTAGCAACTGTTTTTATTTTAAACTTGGTAATTTAAGATAAGCTTTGAATTTGACAATTTCTTGATTAATACAATCATGCTTGCAAAATGTAATATTAAATTAAATAATCTATAATATTATGAAGAATATTAGGTTAAGAAAGAGTTGTTTTTGTTAAAAATCAAAGTGACTTACTCTTAGTTTTTGAATTTGAATGTCAATGTTTGAAGTCATCGTGAGAAAGCATTTAAGGTGCATGTGATCCAGCAGGATATAGACAGGAACTCCCCTGACTGATGCATCTACTACCTCTTTAAAAATGTCTACATCAGTAAACACATCCATGGCAATAGCAATGACCTGTGAAGAAAAAGCAAAAAATAAATTAATAAAAGCATCAATAAAGCACACCACAGTTTCCAAAATGGATATTCCACTAATCACTTTAGTGAGCAGGTAAGCAATAATGGCTTAGAAAATTATTTTTGAGAGAGTCAAAAATACATTCATATTAGTAAACTTCCTAAGATTCTTCAACCAAATGTGTAGATAGGAAGCACTAAAATACACATAATTTACTAAAAATCAAACATCTACAATTCCACTTAAATGGTATTAAATCTGCCAGGCAATACTACTTGCCTTTACAGCAGGCACAGCCAATTTTATATGCTGAAAATGATGCAGGAGGCATACAAAGGTTAAGGTTTTCCATTAACAAGGAACGTCTGCAATTGTAAGCTAGCCGAGTGACTTAGCAGAACAGAAGCATTACACAATCAAGTTTCAACAAGCTCAAAATGATGTTTGGTTAGTGGTAGAATGTTTAAGCACTGCCTTGGTGTGTTGCCTTGTACCACACCCTATACTTTTAAGGTGAGATCTACATAAGTTACCAGACATCTTTTTATTTAAAAAGGTTTTACTTACTAACAGTTTGCACAGCCATATTGATAAATATAGGTGAGTTAGATACACAAGTAGAAAGTTTAGTAAGTTCTACTTACGACACTCAGACACTTAAACATTTAAGGGCAACGTTACTATTATTTTACTAATGTATTCAAATCATTTTACTAATGTATACATTAATAATAATAATTAATGTGCCTGAACCTAAAGGAACAGATTAAATGCCATGGAAATTGTTTCAATAGTGGAATCCTGTAGACAGCCATAATGTAAGTTTGCTTTGTTTTCTCTATCAGTCTGCATCAAAACCATCAGCAATATTTTGTTATTATATATATCTCAATATGTGGACATCTCATTTTAATTATTTTCCCTCATATGTCAGCTTGTTTGGAAGCTGAAGTCAGAAACCATAATCAAAGCTGTGGGTTAAGGGTTTTGCTTAAGTGTCCAACAGTGGCTGCTTAGCAGAGTCTTACAGTTGTGAATATTGTTCCCCTGCTTTTAATAATTTTGTTTAAAACATAAAAATTTAATGATCAATCACATTGTACTGCAACACATTTTTATAAAATATTTATCCCAGCAAGTGAATTCATCTTATAATTCTCATTTTTAGATGTGGATTTATTTCAGCTGCTCTGTGTTGCTTTTTTGGCATGCATTGCTAAAAGGTTCGACCTTTGTTAGTGGATGTTTAATTGGTGTTTAACTGCATATAATGCAAGCTGCAATACCTTAGCTGACTATGTTTTCACATTAGATAGTTAAGAGGAGAGGAAGGCACTGTGGAGCTCAGTTGATGCATTTTGGCTGGGGGGAAAATGCACATTTTGAAGGTGGACAATATTTGGGCATGTTTGTAAATGTTTTGGCAGCCTAAAAAGTATGATTTTTTGAAGCAGCTACAATATAAATAGGCCTATCCTCTCCCATTGCATTTAGCTTACTGTCAGTAGTTTGATTAAAAGGTTATTCTTGTTTTTGTAATCTATACAACTATTATGGAGAGTATGAGGCAGCGGATGAACAAAAAATTAAAAACAGCTGCTTTACTTTTTGTATGCTTCAGTTTTCATAGATAATGTTAAACAAAGATTAACAAAGAGTTTCTGTTGTTAATTTGAATAAACAATGGTGTTTTATTTAACAATAAAATGTGATATAAAGCCATGGAAAAAATCCACTTTAAATGATCAGTTTTACAATTTTTTAAAATGTGTTTCACCGAATTTAGCAGTGATTTACTCTATTCTAATTTTTATTTTAGTTTATAGAATAAACTATTGTTGTTCAAGCACAAACCGACATATGGTGAAACTAGAAAATAGAAAGAAAGTCATTTGAAATTTTTCTTCATGATTTATTTTATTTTATTCTATTGCAATAATTAAAAAAAAGCAGAACTTTTTGTTTTTGGCTCGTGGCTCCTTACTGAGATTAGCTTTTGGCCTCTTATAAAGACTTATGTGGGCACCCCGATGTATGTTGCAATATATATGTTGTACACACAAGTAACCACCAGGGAAATTACACATAAGCTCGGTACTTGCAAATATTCTAACTATAAATTACAAAAATCATCTTAAACTGAGGGCTTCACCATAGCCTTGACCATATGTCAATTTACACAACAAATGTCTGGCTTGTGTACTTCTAGGCTACAGTCTCATTAGTAGTGTTTGTGATTATTCTCTAAGCAGTTCTCACCCTTGGGGCTGTAAAGTAAGCACAAACCATTTAGTACTAGCTGTTAATTGAGAGGTGTTGGCAAATATGCCCAACCACTGAGGCACCAGGTGTAGCACCATTTTTAAAAGAATTGAATCATGATGAACGAAGGCAGTGCAATAATGTTGGTAAGCAACCAAACACAAAAATTGTAACATGACAGCTCATTTATCCATTTCAGTTTTCACATAGCAGCTGAAAAGTATTGCAATGACAGCTAAATGTTCTCCTAAAAAGAATAAAGTATGCTGTCATTTTACACCAGGACAGGACAGGACAGAAATACAGAATGGCAAATATGTAACAAGCTAAATCTATAAGGAAGAAACTCTTAATCCAGAATTAAATTAATTTAATAAACAAATAAACGTATTTTAAATATTCTGCTCCACCATTTCCTCATGCTGCTATTTTTGAGTCTGTTGCAGTTTGTTGGTTTGTCTGTTTGTTTGTGTTTGAGTGTGTGTCCTACTTCTAAAGCCTACAAGTGATAAGTCATCAGGGACATTCTGATCACAGGAGGTTGTTAGCATTATATTTTTGCTTGGAACCAACTCTTTACCCAAAATATTAAAAATTAAAACAACAATCCTGAACCAGCAAGACTTACACTTACCCACTGTAAGTTTTACTGGACATTAGTAAAACTTGAATAATACTGATAATGGGTCCAACAATAAATAAACAAACCGTCACTGGGTATCTATGTCACCCACAATATTTAAGTAAGAAGTGGGATAGAGTTAAGTGACCTGTACAGAGCAAAGGATGATTGTAAAGCCATAATTGTAAAGATTATTTGTATTTTTGTTTATTTAGGTAGTACTGTGGGTCAGTGGGTAGCACTGTTGCCTCACAGCAAGAAGGTCTTGGTTTTAATCCCTAGCTGGGGCAGTTGAGGTCCTTTCTGTTTGTAGTTTCCATCTTCTTGTGTTCGCATGTTACTGGACTCTTGGAGCAAACCCCTGAGTTCCCATAGGAATTCATGCAGTCATTTTAAGTGAAGACACAGAAATGTCCTTTAGGAATCAAGCTACTACGATGCATAATCGAGGGCAATGCAGTGCTGGTTGTAAACCAGGATAAAAGGGAGGATTCTGTCAGAAAGGACATCCATAAAGAATGTGCCAAATGCGGATCAGGATCCATTGTAGTGACCCCTAACTAGACCAGCCAAAAGAAAATGGTAGGTGTTGCTTAATAAATGGTATAATAAATAAGTGCTCTGGTAAAGCAGACATTATTCAAGAAAAAAGGACTAAAGGTTGCCACCCAGTAGCCCAAATTTTCTGTACACAAGTTGTCAAACAGGGTTTGTGCAGACACACCCGAAGAGCTTAGACACTCCTGTCTGTTGTGTGAATAACTATCAACTGTATAATTTTATTTTCTTTGTTTCAGCTTGGTATATTTAATAATTTTAGGTGCCACTGTTGCTATGAGTTTCAGCATTTCGAGTACAGGAGTAGCATAATTGGTATACTTACACCTATGGTAGTATTTAAAGTGTTTGAAGTTGTTTATAAACAGGCCTTTAGAGGCTTATGCTTAGGGCTTAATTTCCATACCGAGAAGACAGGTCAGGCATAAGCTTCTGTGCGACTCTTCTCTCACATTCTATTACAAAGCTGCCATGTTGTTGTTAAAGATTGAGCTGATAAGCAATGCAACATGTTATTTATTTATTGTAAATAAAAAATATTTAGTCTAACCTTATGGCCACTGTGTCTTTAAGATGATATTGGTATATTTGTAAAGATTCTACATCTGGAATATACAATATGCAAAGAACAACAAAAATGAACTTGGTTCCTCCTAAATGGCCTGTTAGGTGATTAAATACATTAAACAGATAAAACAGATACTTTTGCATGTACTAATTGGTGGTTAGCTTACTGACCAAACTGATGTAAACAGTAGCCAATGTAGTTTGGCATTAACTAGACACACCTG
This sequence comes from Microcambeva barbata, assembly GCA_034509105.1. Lineage (NCBI taxonomy): Eukaryota > Metazoa > Chordata > Actinopteri > Siluriformes > Trichomycteridae > Microcambeva > Microcambeva barbata. The sequence goes on along the minus strand of JAYDZF010000034.1, from coordinate 12,458,539 downwards.
CCCACACTGGAAACAAACAGTGGCTGATGCTTAGTGCTCTGCTTGACAACTCTATCATCATTGACAGTCATCATTTCTGATCAGCTAGAACTGACTTTCATTAGTGAACAGTACTGAAGCCACCTGATCCCTCATCCAGGAAAAATGCTCCCTGACCCATGTAAGATTATGACGTTTGTGTCTGGTAGTGTGGTCAGGTACATTGCAGGTCATCTATCACGCAGACCACATTGATGTAAATGGTTCTATGGTCTGATGTAACACTTGGGTGCCTCTCACCTCCCTTAAATGTGCCTGGAGTTGTGTGGCATTCATCATCCAGCTCCACAGGGCACTGTTCACAATGAAGTGGTCATCAGTGTGGAACATGGCCAAAGGACGTCCACTTCTATGCTTAGAATCAGGGTCTCTGTGTCTCTCAGTTGAAACTTGCTGACTAAGCTCAGTGGCCACTTGCATCTGAGAACATCCTTTTTGGAGTCTTTCAACAGTAAGGTACTGTTGATCAGTTTAGGTTGTATGTACAGAAAATGTAAGCATTTTAAAAAATGGTAATCCAGATGCATTGTGTACAAAAGCAACAGCAATTGTAGAGTTTAGAATTTGTTACCACAAATGTGTGTTTTATTTGTGGATGTTTATAATGTTTTCTGTGTTAATGCATCATTCTCATTTATATGTGTTTTTATATTTTTGTTACCACAGCCAATCTGTGTGTGTTGCGTAAGCTGTATATTACTTCTTGCCATCTTATTCATTTGACTGCAAGTCTTTTTTGATAAACTGAGTAAACACATGTCTTATGCATTATTCTGAGCTTATGCCACTATATATTTATTTCCTTTATGTTTCCCTGGTTTTATACCATAGTCAAAGAACTACTAAACAGCTTTAAGTGTGTGTGTGTTTGTCCTATAATGGATTTGTGACCTGTTTCCTGTCTGATGTGTTTCCTACTTTTTGCCAGTAAACAGACCCACCCTGACCAGGATTGGAATAATATGGTGGTAAGACAGACAATGAATAAATGAAGGTTGGAAATATTTTAAGCTATGCATACTATACAACATTTGCAAATAAATTTTAATAAATAATCAAAACTAATGCAATGGTTTTAACCTATAAACTAATTCATTGTCTATGTTAATTAAGCACTGCAGTGCATCAAAAAACATTCAGTACAGACTCACTAAATCACTTCTTCCCTCTCGCTCTCACTCACATGTAGGGGCATACCATATTTAACCTAGAAAGTGTTTGGTATGAGTTGAAACTGATCAAGGAATGCAGCATGCTGACACACCTCGAGCATCATTAATCAAAATAAAAAATGAGTACATTTGTTTTCACCTTGTCATGCTCATGATTATATTGAAATTTAATGAATTGTATTACTCATTATTGGCATTTAGACCCTTCACTCCTCTGGTATGGCTGCTTGTACCCATTCAGCATATGTGAAATCATACATCGATTAAATAAAATAAAAATGTCATTTATTTTTGTATATTTAAATGGGATTTTGAAATGCAGGTAGTGCATGTTTTATTACTTTGGTTGGAGAAGGTAATCAGGCATGCCAACCCTACTGGAGAAGGAGCAGACATGTTAAAGTCAATCTCTCTCTCTCTCTCTCTCTCTCTCTCTCTCTCTCTCTCTCTAATATTCACAAGTTAGGTACATATTGAAAAGCTGAAGTGTGTATCTAAAATTATATTGAAGAAAGAATACATTCTTGGAAGCTTCATGTTGAAAAAAAGTAGAAATGAGTGATAGTGTCTGACTTCTGTTTAAAACTACAGTTCAGAAGTAACAAGAAAAACTTGGTGGTTCAGCAATGGCATAGCATTTACTCTGTAAAACATGGGATATTAAACCATGTTTTAAATGTGCTGGTCTAAAAGTGTTTATGAGGAATGTGTAATCTAATTACCTATATGAAAACAGATACATTTGCAAACAATGGTGTTGGTGATTTTGCTGCTAATGTCTATCCGAGACATTCAAGTTCATTTTAGTGTGTATGAGTGTAAACCTAAACAGATATTATAATGGAAATCCAGTTGGCCAAATCATCTGAGAAGTTTTATTGTCAGATTTGGGAGATAACTCAATTAACATATGCTATTAACATGTGCTTATGTAGTGTCATAATAAAACTCTATCCCTGCATTAAAAAAACCTAAACTGCACTTAATAAACTAAATAATCTGGTTTCATTATGTGCATGTGATTTCAGCCCCTGGAATTTATTCTACCTGAAAGTAAATCAACCATTGATGTAGTCATGGTGTATTCACTTCCTACATATAAATTCAATCTGATTCATGACATGTGTACCTATTATGGATTTTTTATGAGGAAAAAAAAATCCAGGAAATCCCATTGTAGGATTTTTAACTAACTTATTTGTACATTATGGTAGAAAATAACTTTTTGGTCACCCACAAACAAGCAAGATTTTTGGCTTGAAGCTCTCATGTCCTCCACTCATTACCTGTATTAATGGCACCGGTTTGACCTCTCATTATCTGCATAAAAGACACCTGTCCACCGCCGCAAACAGTCAGACTCCAAACTCAACCATGACCAAGAGCTTTCAAAGGACACCAGAAAAAATTTTTATTGAAAATGTTTGGAGGAAGAAGAATGCTGGTATGCATCCCAAGAACACCATACCTGCTGTGAAGCATGGGATTGGAAACATCATGCTCAGTGGCTGTTTTTCTATAAACGGGACAGGACGACTGATCCATGTTAAGAGGTGAATGAACCATGTATTGTTAGATTTCAAGCCAAAACCTCCTTCCATCAGTGAGAGCATTGAAGATAGAACATAGCTGGGTCTTACAGCCTGACAATGATCCCAAACACCACTCAGGCAACAAAGGAGTGGCTCCATAAAAATCATTTCAAGGTCCTGGAGTAGCCTAGCCAGCAACAGCCCAAAACAACACTGCTTTAGAGAAGATCTCCATGAAGGAATGGGCCAAAATACCAGCTACAGTGTGTTCAAACCAGGTGAAGACTTACAGGAAACGTATGACCTCTGTCATTGCCAACAAAGGTTATGTTACTGCAAGTATTTTGGGATTTTTCCCCTAATTTTGTCTCTCATAATTGAAGTGTACCTTTGATGAAAATTACAGGCCTCTCTCATCCTTCTAAGCAGGAGAACTTGAACAAACTAAAAACACAATGTGACCAACAATATGTAGTTCAGACGTTTCAGGTGTATGAATTACCTTTTTACAGTATAATGGAAAACTTTTACATATGACCCTGTCCATGATTCTGTGAATATCTTCAATGCCCCTGGCTTTAGTTATATTGTTTTCTAACAGTTACAAAAATAATTATTTAAGCCTTTTGTATGATGGCAAAAATAGTGCTGTACTCCTGAAGCCCATAAATTGAACTTAGTGTTGATTGGAAGCCCGACCATGTTTGGAATGTACTCTAAAAGTGCATGTTTTATCTACAATTACATGCTAAGAGTCCATGTACACAAAGTGATTTATTATTTATGATTGTGTCCCTAAGGTGTCCATTACATGTCAGTGATTTTCACTGTCTTGCACTGAGCCCTGGCTTCCAACTGAAAACTTCTTTTTGACCCAGGGCTTATTATCCAACAATAGTGGCTGACCTTATTAATGCTTCTTTAAATAAAAGAGCACAGATTATCTGAGACACATTTTAAAATCTTGTTAAGAGACTTTCCCGAACTGTAAAGCTTTCTTGATTCCTCCTGTATTGTTTTGTGATGTCCAATATGCTCAGGTGTACACAAATATTTGGCTATTTAATGTATATAATTAAATGACAAGGCAATATTACCTGTCTAGCTTCTTGAATATGTTTCCTCATTACTTCTTTAATGGTGGGGCTGTTTAGTCTGGGTGGATGATAGAGCATGTCTATGTTAGTTGGAAACTTGTTGTGCATGGCCTTAGGCCAGCCCAGCTCCAGGTCTGGAGGGGGTGCGTCCGAGTGTGTGGGCCAGTATGTTCCTGTAGAGGGCCCCTCATCTCCCTGAATTTCTTTGTCCTCTGAGTCCTCAATAAATGGCAGCTTCTCTACATTCTGTGTAATAAACTGGATCTCATCATCAGAAAGGAAGCTTACTATTTTCTCAGCTTGGATAAATTCTTGATATATCTGTCTGCCACCACTGACCAAACTGTCGATGGCCAACCGGTAGGCTTCCTTATAATGTGGTAGAATGTAATCCTCAGGCCTAAATTCCTCCTTCAATGATGAGAGCAGTGAGAGATTGGATTCCATCAGGGCTTGGCTTTGGATCATTTCTCCTAAAATGGCTGATATCCAGTCACCACCTAAAGAACACAACAGACATACTTTCAATAAGATGAAATGTTATCAAAATGAGATATCCTTATCATAAACCAAAAATGTTTGTAAAGCTCTATGTGTGCTCCTGTGCATGCGTGTGTGTGTGTGTGTGTGTGTGTGTGTGTGTGTGTGTGTGTGTGTGTGTGTGTGTGTGTGTGTGTGTGTGT
>JAYDZF010000034.1:12416896-12441883 GCA_034509105.1 Microcambeva barbata | reverse complement strand
TGTGGGAGGAAACAGCACACAGAAATGGGGAGAGCATGCAGCTTCCACCAAGAAAGGACTTTCTTGCTGTGAGGCAACAGTGCTATACATAAGCCATTGTGCCGCCCAACTATTCTTTGAACAAGACTGAAGTAAATGACAAGTATTGATTTAAAAAAATCTGGTGTATGAAGTGTTTAGTGTGATTTAGGAATTACTCTGGAATGTCTGGTTTAGAACTATTACAATTTAGTTTTGTGTTGTCAATCATCATCTGTTTATTTATCGTATAACATGTCCAGTTTCCCCTTATGTCTGTCCTCTGTTCAAAGTTTATTTCTGCCTTACTAACTGCTTAACTGTTTGTCTACCTGCCATAATGTCTGCCCATCTGCTATGTCTTGGTCTAGTTTTGTCTCTTCCCAGTTAATTCCAGTTATTACTCTCTAGCTTCCATGGTTATCTTGTTTGTTGCCCTTTTATGACTTAACTTTAGGTAGCCAACAGGTCGCATAAAAAATATTGGAATTTTTCTGTTCTTCGAGACTGCAACTGTAGGCATCATTGCTTGTGTAGACTCAGGTCTGCACATTTTTTCTATGAGATTGAAGGGTGAAGGAGTATCCATTACCTTTAATTTGCTTTATAAAGCCATTTGACCAGAAAATGTAAAGTATGATCAGAGTTGATTTGACATATTACTGTGTGATGGCGGAAGCCATTGTTTTGTTCTGCACACCAACTGTCTGTTGTTGCTGGATTTAAGTTTTGCATTTAATACCATCGTCCCACTGAAACTGGTGTCCAAGCTGAAATCACTGTAAACCTCATCATTCGTGTGCAATTGGGTTTGAGATTTTCTGACTGACAGGCCACAATGTGTCAGGAAAATAACAACGCATCCACCACTACTATCCTGAACGCAGCCTTCCCCAGGGCTGTGTGCTCAGTCAACTACTGTATACTCTGATTATGTACTAATGTAGAACTAAGAGAGAACAATGAGCAAGACAAGCTTGTAGATGACACAATAGTGGTCGGACTAATCACCCAAGGCAATGAGTCGGAGTACAGATAGTAGGAAGAGGAGGCTCTGCAAAGACTTGTCAAGTCTGCACAGAGGACTATCAGATGCAGCTTACCACCCATTTAGGGTATCTACACAGCCATATATAAGGAAACAGCCATCTGCATCTTCCACCCCCCCACCCCCGAAAGGAGGTTGCACTGCATCCAAAACATAAATGTAATTGCAGTTATACTGAAGCTACCACTTTCTCATTCAGTTCATGTGCTATACAAAAATATTGTAAATTCAGACAACAGAGTGGAAATATATGTACTGTACAAATGCTTTAAAAAATTGCGAAGTGTAACAAAAATGTAGATAGATAGTTTGTATTCTAATTTTAAAAATTTAATTTTTCTTTGTTTTACTGTTTGGATCATCCCTAGAAACATTAATCTTTCATTTGACAGCCACTATAAAAAGATGAATGGCTACATCATAGAAGTCAAAAAAATTTATAAACTCCCTGGTGCATGGAGCTGTGAACAATCTATATAGGCTGAATATAAGTAAATGTTACTAGAAAGCAGTGAGAAAAGATGACATATTAACGTCAGTGCAATGTTTTGATAAGAATTCAAACACTTCAGAAAAATGTAGTACACGTGGCTCTATATACAAAATATACTTATTAATATACCAGTACTTTATTTAGTAATATAACAGTTATGAATTAGATTGTGAAATTAATTTGTGGTTTGAATTACATTAAATTTACATAATTACATAAAATTAAAGTTTTTATTTTGCTAGATTAGGTTTTCTCTTCACAGTTAAGATTCTAACTTGACCGAATGTTTCAATAATATTTTACTTACTTTGTTTACTTTGGACTAATTAAGAAACCTGCATTCTTTGAACATGTCAGAGATTTGGCTTATATACCCAAACACAAAAAGAGGAATCAGTGATTTTATTTCGTATGCAAGAAAATGAAAATGCATGTCTGTCTGGACTGTCTGCAGTAGTGATGGAATTACAGTGCATTGCAAATTACCTTTTTTACATTTCAAGCATAAAAATCCACTAGAATCGCAAAAAAAGTAAGTTTGAATTAAAACAAGTTTCACTAGATTTCTCTGAATGGTAATAAATGGTGCTGTTTTTAGAAAACATGCACTCATATTAGACAGAAGTGACCAAAATTCAAGTCTTTCTGAGTTAGAGGCTTGCTGTGGTTGCATTGTTTGAGAAAAAACAAAATGTCCATGTGTTCATTTGTGCTTTAAAATATAAAGCACCATTAAATTATCTGATTTAACATCATTAAACAACTTTATTTCTCAATTATTTGTCCTACTCTGTGGTAAAGTCGCTTTCAGTAAAGCAATTCTGAGTGTTTTTGGATTTTACAACTGATTTAATTCCTTCTACTGATGAAGAGCTTCAAAGTCTACTGCTGGCGCACCTTACTTTTATCACACTAGTGCTTGACACTGCATCTGCACTCTTGATCTTGAGCCTGTGGGGATTACTATATCTAAAATATTTTAGTCTTAAACATTTTAAGACTTTTAGACAGCTTACACTGCGTAAGAAACATTTCAGTAGTGCAGCCAGGGTCCCTCAATGCACTAATAGTACTGATAAGAGTACAGTGAATATTGTCACAGATCAGAGAAAAGGTATTCAGGAAAGTCAAGATCAGAAAGCCAACAGCTCCAGTCGGGTCCTCAGAGCCTGTACTGACCTGACATGATAATGTTCCACCAAATCTTGGCTCAGTTTTTAATTCTCTCATGTTTGAACGTAATCCCTCCTACCTTAATGATGATCACCCAGTAGTGCTGACCTTAGCTCTGAAGTCTGGTCAGAAATGTCATCACTTTTTTTAATAGCTGGATTCATCTTAGTTTGCTTTCTACCCTGACTTTTTAACACTAGCGGTGCAAGAGTGGATCAACTACTGCATGGCAATGATTTGACTGCTTAGTTAAAGCTTCATGCATAATAGATCTACTTATACTAATCTGATTTGAGGCAAACAAAAATAATAAAGAATAATTTTGATTCTAAAAACTTGTAAATCTGCATTTATGGGTCTTATTCATACAAAGAGAAGGTAAATTTAGAGGTAAACTTAAATTTGATTACTTTGTTAAAAGAACCCCATATTTACAACATTTAAATGTACTATAATATTTAAATTTTAATCACTCCATGGAGGTTATACTCCTTATGACAGGTATAGGCTGGCAATTAGCTTATTGTGTAAAACAATGCAGGTTAAATGTTAAATTCAGTCCTTACAAACAAACACATACATTCACTATTTAATACATCCACTCTAACATGGTAGCATGAAAGAAACAATACACAACATTGCATTATATCATTTAAACATGTTATAGTATTTAAATGTACTAGACATACAGTACATTTGAAAATGTTTTTCATGTGTAAAGGTTATGTTCTATGAAATACATGTTAGTCTGCCCAAAATCACTGAATTTACAGTATTGTGTTGATGTATGTTATTTCACTCCTCTTTTTAGTCATCGCAAGTTCATAGCTAATAGATCAGTCCCTTGCATGGATATTTGGCATGACAGTAAAATGAGAAGCAGCGCTGAAGCAGCTGTTCATCTCAACAATCTGTGCCTCGGCTATGTATATGGAGGCAAGATTCTAAAGCTTCCCAGAATAAGTGTCATAAATGAAGATTATTTAGAAACAAAGTTAGATATCTACCACAGATAGCAGATCAACTGCACTTCACGTAGGCTTATTTATAAATTCTATTAAAGTTGACTTCTGGCGAGGCTTTGATGCTGTGGGAGGCACAGTGAGAATGGAGACAGAGACACTCCAGGTGGATGCTCACTGCTTTGCGGACTCCTAACTGACTCTAACAACAGAGCTATTTCACTCCTGACATGTCTGACTGAGCCCTCTGAACAGGCCAATTTATTACCTGCTGACCATAACAGAAGCCACCCCACTATGAAACCGGGAGCTAGACACACTACATTTTGATGTAGAATGAGCAAAGGCATGGCCCCTCACACTGGCTTGCACTGGAGTTTAGTGTATGCCCAGACAGGTGCCTTAATGCGCCATAATAGAAATAAGGCTCAGGAGTAGGTTCGCACATGCACACACCCATGCCATCAGTCAGCATGCCGCTTGCAAACCTGCACACTGCCCAGCAGATCACAACTCAGCCAGAAGTTCACTTTTTCCATATGTAACAGACTTATTCCAAAATGGATTTCATTTAGTCTTACGAGATTTCTGTTAATTATTGGTTTATTTGATGATTAAATTATAATTTACCTGCATGTGTGTCTATTCAACCCACATAACACAGATCAGCGAATCTTACCCTTGAAACTCCACCATGAACAGTCAAAGCATGGGGGAACCAATGCAGCCTGGTATAGAATTGTAATACTTATCCCAAACCTGGTAGCAGAGGTTAACAATATGGTGGAGTGACATCACTTGAACCTCAATTTAAAGATGCATGCTCTGTTTGATGAAGAGCTCAGAAACCTCCCCATATACAGTGTATCACAAAAGTGAGTACACCCCTCACATTTCTGCAGATATTTAAGTGTCACTTTTTATGGGATAACACTGACAAAATGACACTTTGACACAATGAAAAGTAGTCTGTGTAAATTTACAGTGTAGATTATTATTCTCTCAAAATAACTAAATGTCCAAATTGAGCACTGCTTGTCATTTTCCCTCCAAAATGTCATGTCTCATAAGTGTTACTAGGTCTCAGGTGTACAAAGGGAGCATGGCACCTCGTGGCAAAGAACTCTCTGAGGATCTTCCGAGACAAATTGTTGCGCTACATGAAAAGGACCAAGGCTACAAGATTGCCAACACCCTGAAACTGAGCTGCAGCACAGTGGGCAAGATCATCCAGCATTTTTAAAGAGCAGGGTCCACTCAGAACAGACCTCTCGTTGGTCATCCAAAGAAGCTGAGTGCACCTGCTCAGCATCACATCCAAATGCTGTCTTTGAAAGATAGGTGCAGGAGTGCTGTCAGCATTGCTGCAGAGATTGAAGAGTTGGGGGGTCAGCCTGTCAGTGCTCAGACCGTGTGCTGCACAATATATCAAATTGGTCTGCATGGCTGTCACCCCAGAAGGAAGCCTCAGTTTGCTGAAGACTGTCAACAAAGGACATGGATTACTGGAACCATGTCCTATGGTCTGATGAAACCAAGAATAATTTGTTTGCTTCAGATGGTCTCAAGCATGTGTGGCGGCAATCAGGTGAGGATTACAAAGATAAGTGTGTATTGCCTACAGTCAAGCATGATGGTGGGAATGTCATGGCCTGGGGCTGCATGATTGCAGCAGGTGTTGGGGAGTTACATTTCATTGATGGACACACGAACTCCAATATGTACTGTGAAATACTGAAGCAGAGCATGATCCCCTCCCTCCAGAAACTGGGTCGCAGTGTTCCAGCATGATAATGACTCCAAACACACCTCTGAGACGACCACTGCTTTATTGAAGAGGCTGAGGGTAAAGGTGTTGGACTGGTCAAGCATGTCTCCAGACCTAAACCTAGTAGAACATCTTTGGGGCATTCTCAAACTGAAGGTGGATGAGCGCAACGTCTCAAATATCTGCAAGCTCTGTGATCTCATCATGGACGAGTGGAAAAGCATTCCAGTGGCATCATGTGAAGCTCTGGTAAACTCCTTGCCCAGGAGAGTTACGACAGTTCTAGAAAATAATGGTGGCCACACAAAATATTGACACTTGAACAGAGACTACTTTTCATTGTGTCAAAATGTAGGTAGTTTCTTCATGTCTGCCAAAAGTAAGTCAGAGAGTCAGAAATTCTTTATTGTCAAGCAGATGCATACAAGTACATTTTGAAACAAAACGATATTCCTCCAGGACCGCAGTTCAACACAGAACAAAAACTGTAAAACAATACAATACAATGAACAGTGGAGATAACAACAGTACAATAAATACAAAAGAGAAATGTCTAATATAAACTAAAATACAAAATGAGTGTTGGTCAGTACATTTTACTCAGTACTCCGCTGTTAGATACATTTTTGTGTTCTTTTCTTTCCTGTTTTACAAATTGCCAAATTGCCACGGTAGTTTTTCCGACTTTCTAAAGGATATGATCATAATTGAAAGTAGTTTCATTGTACACAATCCCCAACGTGTAGAACATCTAAACCTGGGTAGCATGATAGCATGATGCAACACGGTTAAAGGCATCTCTGGTTAATCAGCCTCAAATTATTCAAGAGGGCTGATCTGTAGGTTTGCGTTCACTTGCAACCCAGTTGCCCTAAAAAATGCATTTTACATTTATAATTTCAAGGCTCACACTTAGATCAGTTCTACTCTTATGAGACCACGTGTTGTACTTCATTGTAAATCCAGATTTTTTTAAATGGACGTGAGAATTATTTATTTACATTTATTGACTTAATGTAATAGTAATTGCACCAGCAGACATGAAGAAATTGCTGGTTTTGCCAGACAGAATGGAGGTTCTAGGTAGTAAACAACTGTAGTTGTGAGACTTGAACATTTTAACTGGGTTATGTTCTCGCACTAAACCCAGATTTGCAAAAATGCTGTACAGCATTCCCATATGGAAAAACATTAGCATCAAAAAGATTTGCTTAATACTTCCTCATTGGGTCAGATGAGCATTCAGTACATATTAATTTTAAATCAAGTTCTGTTTTTTGATGTTTACAGTCATGCTGAATTTGCTCAGATGTACTGCCAGAACTGCTGGAATATGTAACATTACTTAAAAATATTCTTTTTCACAGCTTCATCAATATCTAAGCACTGGTGCAATAGCATGTGTTTTACAACTACTCGCAACAGAGCACTGTTTTAATCACAATGATAAAAAATAAAATAATTTCAAATAAGTAAAATATATGTCATACAATTATTTGTGTCACATTGCGGGGCAAACAATGGACAAGACGAAACTGAGAAAAGGACAAGGAAGGGTGGACACAAATGCAGTGATGTAATATACACAAGAAATATTTATTTTTAAAAAACCAATCTAAACAAAAGGACCAAACTAAAACAAAGCCAAATGCAATATATATAAATTAAAAACAAGCCATAGCCAAAGAATACACAAACCAACAAAAACTAAACTGCAGCTGGAACACAGGAATATATACAAAAAAACAACAACAGACATATAGGAACACAGAATCAGACAGACATTCAGAGAGATACAGAAGTACAAAATACAAAACAGACCTTTAGACTGATCAAGATACAGACATCCCAACAAGTAAACTTGAACTGGAATCCTGGATTCAACTGATGAAAAGCTGATGGAAATTGGAACAGACCCCTGAACAGAACTGGAGCCGATGGAAACAGAAACGGATTCCCAAGAATAATTCAGTAACTGAAGTAGATCAACGGACAAAACCTAAGTTAGCCAGACCCCCAGGCAAAACCAGAGACGGTGACACTGGAGCCGGACCCTTGGATTTAACCAAACCCAGTTGAGACTAAACCACACCCTCAGGCAGAACTGAGACCAGTGGAGACCATCGGACGAAACCAATACCAATGGAAAGAATCAGAACTCGGTGGAACTGGAACCAAACCATCGAGTGTAAAAGAGATCGGCGGAAGTAGAACCGGACCCTTGAATGTAACCACAGTGGATGGAAACTTGACTTGCAACATTGAGGGAACAATATTCGACAGACCCTCAAACAGAAAAGGTGGTGAATCTGGAACCGGACCCTCGAACATGACTGGAGACGACGCATGCTCTGTTGACCTCATTCTGACTTCACCTCTGGTTAACACTAATACAAGACTTGGGACAGTCATGAGTGAGTACTTGGACCCGTTAAAAATCATTAGTAGGTACTTGGGGAATGACCACATCCCCAGCGGGAACTGAACTTTGGGTGTTTGCCACAGTGGGCACTTTGCTGCATGTTGCATCTCCAGAAGGCATAGTTGTTGGGCAGGCCTACCTACACTGTACTGAAGGTACTGGAATTAAAGTTTGCTCTGTAGGAAGAGACCCTCTATAACCCTGTTGCTTCCAGCATATGGAGCTGGCTTAAAGTGGGGGAACTCCACTCAATCAAATTCAGGAAAAGGACTAGACAAAATTTAAGACAAGGACAAGAATGGGCAGATACAAATGCAGAGATGTAATATACAAAATATATATTCATTAAACAAACAAAAGGACCAAACTAAAACAAAGCCAAAGCTGAATGCAATATAAACAAACAATAAACAAGCCATAGCCGAAGAATACATAAGTCATAGCAATAACACAGGAATACCAGGCAATTATACTTAACAAAGCAAACACAAGAGAAACTAGAATATATGCAAAAAACCCACAGCCTTAAGAAGTACTGGGACACAGGATCAGACAGACATTCAGAGAGATAAAGAATTACAAAACACCAAACTGACCTTCTGATTGACCAACATACAAATACATCAAAAGACAATGTGCTCTAAATGCGTTAGGCCCAGCATGCTCATTATCATATTACACTAGAGGGAGCTAATCAGAGTCGGGGAGGAGTATCTATATGCCGAGCTGCCTGAGAGGGGGCATGGCAGGCACAAACAGAGAGCTGTTGAGTGACAATTTGTAATTGTAATTCACTACATTTTAAGTCACATCTGTTTGTATCACTTCACCAACTTCTCAGTTGTGATTTGAGTTGGCAGGTTACAGTAATTTCAGACGAAAACCCTTTAAAATGAGCCAGTGCAAGAAAACCCACCCAATCTGTACACAGTGTTTACACAACAAAAGTTAGGTTATTGTATGATATAGCATATGTCATATAACAAAGTAACTTTTATGATTCAGTTCACTTCAGCTTATTTTCTTTAACCCCTTGTCCTAATTAGGGTTGTAGAGGGGTGCTAGAGCCTATCCCAGCTCTTAAACAGGTGCAAGGCACATGGTAACATCCTGGATGGGGCACCTGTTTATCGCAGGTACCTACAGGACAATTCGGTGTCTTCAATCACCCTGGTAGCATGTCTTTGGACTGTGGGAGGAAACCTGAGTACACAGATGAAACCTAGACAGACACATTAAGTCTGGTTTCACTGGAATCCCTATTCACATTGCATTTACACGCACTTTGGCCTTGGCAATCTCCTCTTTGATTGATGTTCATCTTCATCTTTGCAGCTAAGCTAATACATTTTTCTGCAATACATTGAAAGGGCAAAATATGACTTACTGTATTGTTAGTGAGGCATTTAGTTTGTTTTTTTTTTACATCAGGCATAATGTATATAATTCTGTTTAAGTTCAGTCATAATACTCATAATAACATTTACTATTCATATGACTTGAAAATGTCCGATGATATATGACATAAAAGACATATAACATCTTACTGTTTGCTCAACATGCAACAGTTCTGATGAAAGATAAATCATGAAAGAGAATAAAAAGCTGTCGGATGAAAAGCCATCACAGTTAAACAAAGTGGTCATAACATTATGCTCTGAAATTACTTTAAGTAAATAGAAATAAAGCAAATTGTGAAAGCATCTTTTTGGAAAACCTTTACCAAAGTCCATACAAACTAAGAGCGGGAAAACAACACTGCATTGGTTGCCAAGTCTTCGTATGTAAGACTTTCTCAGTCATAGAGCATACATAATGCCCATTGAAAAGTTCTGAAAGAAGATTTGAAGATGTAACTTCAAAGATGCTTGCCATACAAAGTGATCAAATCTGAGGATGGATGGTATAAACTGCCCAAATCCAGGTATGCCATAATATTACTGACAAAAGGACTTTGTCATGATGGGTTATTTAGGAAGGATTTATGAGTAAAAATGAAAAGAATATCTAGACATTCAATTACCTTAATTCAAATATATTGAATTATTATTATTATATATTATATATGTATATATTATATATGTTTCTTTGACTTTGTTTAGTAAACAGTATCCACCACTGTTATTTTTGTAAAGCAATTGCCTGTAGTTGCAAATGTCTTATAACTCTCAGAGCTGTAACATTAGATCAAAGCTTGTTCTAAAATGGCAAAATGTATTAATATATCATTTTTTAAAATGATCTTTTTGTATATAATGTTTTACAGATGAAGTTTAAAAGTAATACCATAAATTGTAACATTAAATAGTACTCAATATGTAATCAAATCATATGTAATGCATGAAGATAATTTAAAAATAGCCTTACTAAAATGGTACTGCATTATGTTTACCCACATTTGTTTTGTAATATTTCATTTGTTGATATTTTGCAGTAGGAGTATTGTCTTTCATGATTCTGATCTGTTTCTGCTTGTATATAAATATAGATGTATAGATATATCTGTAGTTACATTTGTGCTGCACCATGTGATCCAGAATTTACTACATTTGTTTGATTGACATTTGTTTCTGATTTTTATTATTACTTAAATTTGTACAGATAATAACTCATTTTATCACCAAGTGTTACATTGCTGACTGCCCAAGCTCTGTTAATGTTACACAGATGATATGTAAAGAAAACATGTGTGAGAATATTGCAGTTTAATTATATTGTATGTTAGTTCACCTGGTTTTTAAAATCTGAGCCCTGTGTTGCCACATTTACGTGCAAATATGTGACTTGAGCATTTAAACTTAATGAAGGTCACAAACAGCAAAAGCAGTACATAAATCCACCTTAATTAGTGTGATAAATCTATCCAGTTATAGATTCACAAAATGTCACTGCTTTCAGTGAGCACTCACCTTTCCCAAGGCCCCACGGGGCTGCTCCAAAGCCATGCTGCTGTTTGTGCGTGTAGTTTGTTTGGACATGGAGTGCTGTGCCTACATTGCTGTGCCCACTTCTCTCTAGTTCCAAACTTGAGCTGCACCCTGTTGCAGTGGATATAACTATGGCATGCAGCAATCTTCTATTTATAGGTTTACAAAAGCCACAAATAGCCTGCAGATTGCATGTAGTGCTCTGGGCAGCCATGACAACACAATGCTTGATCACCAGTTGTATATACTGTTGTCACAGGTCTTGTTTCCAATTAATAA
Source organism: Microcambeva barbata (assembly GCA_034509105.1). Classification (NCBI taxonomy): domain Eukaryota; kingdom Metazoa; phylum Chordata; class Actinopteri; order Siluriformes; family Trichomycteridae; genus Microcambeva; species Microcambeva barbata. The sequence goes on along the minus strand of JAYDZF010000034.1, from coordinate 12,430,793 downwards.
ATTGCTTAGAAGCTGCAATGAATAATAAACATAATCATTCCATAGTACCATATCTTTGAACATTGTGAAGTCAGTTTCAGCATTCAGACAATCATATTATTGCATTTAATTTTTTATAAAATTGCAAAAAAATTTGTTCTGTGTGGTTAAAGTATGCTTTCTTTGAAATACTTTGGAAAGTGGCTAAAACCAAACATTGAGTAGCATAGACATTTGGGTTGTTGTGGACTGTCCATCAAATAAGATTAAATGCAGTGCAGCATCTTCCGACATTATGAAATGCAAAAAAAGCAAATTATTCAAACCATAACCTAATCGATAATTGTTGTTTTGGCAAATTATGGTAAATATTTATTATGAGATATTTATTGTAACCAATACAGAAACAATGTACCCCAATCCATTAAACAATGAGTAATTAACTAGTGATGGTGAAATGAATTGTTACAAGTAAAATAAAAATAGTTAAACATGTACAGTGGTGCAAAAAGTATTTAGTTAGCCACTGATTGTGCAAGTTCACCTAATTAGAAAGATGAGAGAAGTCTGTAATTTTCATTATAGGTACACTTCAACTATGAGAGACAAAAAAAGAAAAAAAAATCCAGGAAGCTTGTTTTAGGGATGTACTCCTTGTTAGGAGGTAACATGAATGCCCCAAAGGGTTTAAGTCTAGCGATTGACTAGAGCAACACAAAACCTTCCATTTCATGTCCCTGATAATTCCTTTGTAGTTTGGGCAGAGTGTAAGCCTTTCCACCACATTGGTAAAGGTTCATCTTTGTCACATCAGTCAAAATAAGTGCGTCCCATATTTTCTGAAACATGCATCTAAATTAATGGTTTGCATCTTCTGGTGAAGCATTGTACTTTTGTTCATGAAGTCTTCTGTGAACAGTAGATACTGTAACTTCTGTCCTCTGGAGGCTGTTGTGGATGTCACTAACTGTGGCTTTAAGGTCTTTTTTACAGCACACTCAATTTTTCTCTCGTAATATACTGTTATTTTCCTTGGTTTACCTGTTGGACATTTGTTAGATCAGTGGTAAGTTTCTCTGGTTGATTTTCCACCTTTCTCATCGTTTTCATGTTAATTACTCTTCTAACAATAAATACACATTCTGTACAGGTGAAACTCAAATCTGAAACACCTTGACAACACATGGTCCAATACTTTTGCTACCATGTGTGTGTGTGTGTGTGTGTGTGTGTGTGCGTGCGTGCGTGCGTGTGTGCGTGCGTGCGTGCTGAAATTGAAATGATTCCTGAATTCATGAATAATAACAGAGTTTACCATCGTTTTTCAGTTGTCAAAAAGTTTCTGTGCTCCGTTTTGGTTTCATTAATCTTTTTAATAAAGTTGCTGCTGAGATATGTAAATAAGGTATTTAGAGATGTGTTCAATGCTTCAGTGAAGGATCATTTGAGATTCCACATTTGTTAATCCACTTCACCAAACCATTAAGATTGTTTGTTCTTTGTTTCATAATTGAAAAGACAAAAAAGCTTGTTAAAACCTTGGCGTCCCACCTTCAACAATTCATAATGTTATGAAAATGTTTGCTACATGTGAAACAGTCAATTACCTGCGAAGTAGGGGAAAAGAGGATAAATTATTAGAGAAACCTACAAAAATTTATTTGAAATGTTGCAATGAAATCTTGCATTATTTAATGATATTTTAATGATATTTAGCACCATGGCTAAGTGGATAGAATTGTCATCTCGCAGCAAAAAGGTCCTGGGTTTGATCTCTAGGTGGGACGTTTCAGGTCCTTTATGTGTATGTGTAGTTTGCATGTTCTACCTGTGTCTGCATGGGTTTCCTTGGGTGGAAAGCAGTGGAAGTTGTTAAATAATGACAAGACAAATCAACTATTACTTCATTTTCAGATGTGAACTTTTGCTCCAGACCTGAGGATTAAATATATTTTCATATTTTTATAAATATGGCTTAAATACACTAAATGCCAGAGTTTTTAAGTGTTACGTGACAACAGTGGTGTTTTTGTTAAAATAATGTAGCACTGTGGGAGTCTTTTGTTTGCTTTAAATCTTGTTGTGGTGTATTAGTTAAAGAAAAATACAATATGAAGCATCGCATACACACAGAAATAACCGAAATAATTTCTATGAACATACTGTGTGTACTATATGTATGTATGTATATATGTATATGTATGCACAACTAGTTCAAAACAAGGCATGCACTATATAAAATCGATTGTACATCTACTGGATGTCTGTGTCCAGTGGTGTATTTTTTACATTTTTTCACTTTTCAGTTCATTTTAATAATCTAGAAGTTGCACCAATAATAATTCCATAAGTCACATCCATAAATCTTTATAATTGTATAATTCTAAGCTGTATTTCTGTACAAATACATATTTAAGAATACTTAAATTATTCTGCTCAAATGTAGATAAATGTGCACAGGATTTTTTTTTGTACAATTATTTTGACCAAATTATCATTTTTAGTCATACTATTAACTGGATGAACTTGAATGCTTAAAGGATTTAAGAATAGCAGGTGATGTGTATCTGTGTAATGAAGGAGGAAGACCTAAAGAGGTCAACACCCTATATAAAGGTGCACAATTATTAGGCAGATTATTTATTAGGCTAAATGGACAAATAAGAGATTTAACTGAAAATTCAAAAACCATCAAACATTTTGTTGCAAATAGTCAACAGGGTCGCAAGAAACATGTAAAGAAAAAATATGCAAATTAACTGCCAAGGATTTGAGAAGAATCAAGCGGAAGCTACCAGGAACCCATTGTCTTCCAGGTCTGTCATATTCCAGAACTGCAACCTACCTGAAATACCAAGAAGTTGGCTGTGGTTACTGTAGCACAAAAAGCTTATTGTCAACTGGTCAACAAATTCCATGAATAGTAATCTTAACATTTTTAAGAAGAATGGTGGATACAATGGTCACTGATATATTTAATTATATTGAGCACTGCTTGTCATTTTCCCTCCAAAATGTCATGTAACTTGTTAATGTTATTAGGTCTGAGGTGTGCATAGAGAACAGGTGTTTTCAATTTTGTAGTACAGCTTTCACACTCTCATACTGGTCAATGAAAGTTCCATCATGGCAAAGAACTCTTTGAGGATCTTAAAAGACGAATTGTTGCACTAAGTGAAGATGGTCAAGGCTACAAGAAGATTGCCAACACCCTGAAACTGAGCTGCAAGATCATACAGTATTTTAAAAGAGCAGACCTCATGTTGGTCGTCCAAAGAAGCTGAGTGCACATGCTCAGCGTTAAATCCAAATGCTGTCTTTGAAAGATAGGCGCAGGAGTGCTGTCAGCATTGATGTAGAGATTAAAGAGGTGGGTGTCAGCCTGTCAGTGCTCAGGAAAAATATGAAAGGGGAATCACAAAAGCAACCAATCATTTTTCTTTCTTCCCTCAAAATACATTTCTTTAAGTAAAACTCTTAACTCCTCTGTGTTGAGTCTTGTTCTCTTTTCCAACCAATCTCCTTAGTTTTATGGGAGTGTCACTCAAACAAAGTGTGCATAATAGTAAATGTAACTGCAAATAGTAAATGTTTCTAAGCTATAACTACCGCCTCTGCTCCAGGATCAGTGTGATTGTTTGATAGCTTTATAATCAGTCAGTGAATGGGCACAAATCACTTCAGTAATGAAAATTTGTTTATGGCTTTATAAATGGTTTAAAGGATTCTTATCGCATCTTAAAGGATTCCTATCGGCTTTTTATCGCATCCATTATTGTCAATTAGTACATTGCTTTTTTAAAAATTCTATAAATATGGAACTTTCTGTGGAAATGTGCTTCAAGTGACTAAAGATGACACTCCTTAGACTTACACAGGAAGTTCTATGGCTACTTCTATTGACAGGTTCACAAGGTAGATTGTTTTCTATGTAGTGCCTAATGAAGATTACCACATAGTTTAAATCTTCAGTAAACAAATCAAAACCTTGTTTAGTGAAATCTTGTTTAGTAAATTATTCACATCAAGCAAATTCAAATTTAGTGAGGTGAAAATGACTAAAGGTATTAAAGATGATACAGCCAAAACCTTCAAAACTAATCAGTAAACATAGGCATCCATCTTCAGGTTCACAGCTTTGCTCAAAATGTAATAATCATTAAGTGTTTTAATACATTTGTTACCCTAGTGCCAATCCATCTAGTCCCAGAAATTTCATCTTTTCAAGCTCCACCTCAAAATTCAATTCCTTATTAATCCCACTGAGAGTGAAAAAACACTTTGGTGTGGAGCTTTGACACTTGCATACCCCTACTTCTGTGTACCATTCACAGCTGCCATTTTCAATCTTGCCCATGCATACCTGTGTTTGTGTGTTTGTCATCTAAGTTTCTTCCAGTGCTTTGCAATTTATTTAAACCAATAGAACATAATTTGTCTTTTGTTATGATTGTTAAAGCTGGATTCAAAAGTATTTGGATATTATATTATCTTTTCCACTGTTGTGGATGACATTAATACAAATAATATGTTTATCTTTTGATCTATACTTAAAAAATGAGTTTAGTGTTTTTCAAGCATTTATTAAAATCTATCAAGAATTAAAATAGACTAGTTGCTGGAGAACTCCTATTTGCTTTGACTGGACATTTTGAAAAGTTTTTCTTCTGAAGTGTATATGATGCTGCTGCTCAAAATGGTCTAAACTGGTGAATTGAAATAAGAAATAAATTAATTTAAAAAAATGGAATTAAAACTGAACATTGGCATGTGCATATGTATTCACCCCCTTTGCTATGAAGCCCTTAAAAAGTTCTGGTGTCACCAATTACATTCAGAAGTCACATGCTTAGTAAAATCCACATGTGTGTCACATGATCATCATGATAATCTGTCAGTATATACACACATTTTCTGAAAGGCCCCAGAGGCTGCATCAACACTAAGCAGGTAAATCTCCAAACAAGTCAGTGACAAAGTTGGAGAGAAGTGCAAGTCAGAGTTGGGTTATTAAAAATATCCAAATCTCTCATGATCCCCCAGAGCACCATCACATCCATTATCAACAAATGGAAAGAATATGGTACCACAACAAACCTGCCAAGAGAAAGCCACCCACCAAAACTCTCAGACCGGCAAGGAGGTAATTAGTCAGGCAGCACAGAGACCTGTGGGGGTGTTTTTCAGCAGCAGGGACTAGGAAACGGGTCTAAGTCAAGGGGAAGATGGATCACTTGCATCACATTTTGTTATGTTACAACCTTAATACAAAATTGATTACATTTATATTCTTTTTTTCTAAATTCTACAAAGATCATTCATAATTACAACGTGAAAAAGGGTTGTTTGGAATTTTTGCAGATTTATTAATTAATTTTTTTTAAGTCACATGTACATGTATTTACAGCATTTGCCATGAAAGTTGAGCTCAAGTGCTTCCTGTTTCCACTTATTATCGTTCAGTTTTAAATACCAACCTATGGTAAATTCAGTGGATTGGACATACTTTGGAAATGCAAGCTGTATATATAGAAGCCATGAAGTCCAGAGAATTGTCTGTAGACTGGATTGTTTCAAGGCATAGATCTGGGAAGGGTACAGAAACATTTCTGTAGCATTGAAGATCACAAACGAGCACAGTGGCCACCATCATATATGAAAAAAGTTGAACCACCAGGACTCGCTTTAGAGCTGGCCGCCATGCCAATCTGAGTAATATGGGTAGAAGAGCCTTAGTCAGGGAGGTGACTAAGAACACTCTGTCACTCTGACAGAGTTTCAGCATTGCTAAGCAAAACGTCTCTGGACTGTGGTTCGACTCGTTCAAATGATGCACTTAAACCCTTAAAACTAAAGCAACCTCTTGATACCAAACACCCTCCACATGTCGCAAAGCCAGTGGAGTACTTTCAAAGACAAAGTGATGCAGCTCCAAAAGAAAACAATTGTTACCATCACATTACAGTAAAATTGTGTCCTGAAAGCTAAATAGTTCTTAGCCTGACATGTTGAATGGAGTCAGAAAGCTTTTATGATCGCCAAGGAATTAGTGCTGCCACCTACTGTGGAAATGTGAGATGGCTAGGAAAGCTGTGGCAAAAAAAAACCAAATAATGAAGGTACTGCTCTCCAATGATAGCATAAGTAGAGAGATTGTTGACATGGGGGCTGACATAGAGAGACATATTTTGGACAGAATTAAAGAAAGTCCATATTTTGCTGCACAACTAGATGAGTTGACTGATGGTTGCAATGCATCTTTACTGCTAGTTTTGTGAGGTATATTTGTAACAGTAGCTTTCATGAAGACCTGTTTTTTGTTTTTGTTTACAAGAACAAGAGCAGAGTAATGCTTTAGTTTTATCATTTTAGTTCTGTGAAAATGGTTTTGAGTGGAGAGAATGTGTGTGGGTGTGTAAGGATGGTGCAGCTTCAATGACGGGGAGGCACAGTGACATCAAAAAAAAATTTGATACGGTACTGGTACGGTTTTTTTCTGCATTGTGTGGAAGCTGAGCATCTTCTACTCGATTGTTTGAGCTCAGAGGTGAGATCCAGTGTTGTATGTCAGAGACAAAGTCCCCACTGGCTCACCAATATGCTGATGTTTCTAGCTAAACTAGCCTACCTTGGTGACATATTTTCACAGCTGAGCCAGCTCAACCTGTCAGTCCAAGGGAAAAAACAGCTAAATATTTTGGGTTTCTGAGAAGATTAAAGGATTCAGCGAAAACTGGCTTTGTGGTCAAGGTAGGTTAATGAAGAAAGACTGTTTCTGCTATTTTGGAAAGCGATCCACATGACAATGTATGTAATACAGTCACCAATCACATGTCAAAGCTGACGGAAGTTCATGCAATCCTTTCTGTACTTTGCCAAGATGGCAATCGTTGGATTTTAGACCCATTTTCTATTGGCCCTGCTGATGTTGCATTTCCCAAATACCTTGAAAATCAGCTAATAGAACTGTCATCAGACAGCTTAAATCTGCAGCATGCCAAATTTCTTTTTGGATCAGTTTTACACAAAAAGTGAGTTTTGTTTTCATGGGGGCCTTGAAGCTTTCAAGTTGTAAACAGATAGGCCATAAGTTAAAATAAGTTGAAAACATTTTTGGCAATCTGGAGATCCTCTGGGCATCTGTGCTTAAGCAAGACTCAGATACAAATCCCATATTTATTTATTTATTTATTTACCTCATAACTAGCCCTAATTTATCCATGTCCCCAAGTAAATATAATTAACAATTAATTTAGTTCATTGAATTCTATTAATAATAATAATAATATATTATTAGTATATGTTTGGATAAGGGTGTGCTTCTCTAAAAAATAATACAAACAGGAAGTGTTTCCTTTGATCGTACCTCATCTTCTGTGCAAATACCGCACCATGTTATTTCCAGACTGTTCAAAAGTAGCAAAAAGAGATAATAATGATAAACAAACAGTGTTTATCTACTGAGTAGCTACCCAAGTAAGGTAACATTAACCCAGCATTTTGGTTGGAAATAGCATTCTTTAGAGAATAGTTAACATAACAAAAAAGTTTAAAGTAATGTGCCTTCGGTTATGGAAAATATGGAGGACACAATAATGTGGATTAGAACATAATTTAATAATAAAAAATAACAATGACAAAAGCAAAAAATCCTTGCAAAATTCTAAACAAAATAATAAAAAACAAAAATCCCAGGAATCCAACTGGCTTTCTAAAGGTTTACTAGAGGTGATGCTCAAAATGGACACAGGTGCAGAGAAGCAGCAGCTGCAGGATGAACCAAGAAAAACATAAAATATGAGGTTCTTGAGTTTCAAGGCTGTTAGGAATCAGTAGGAACTCATATTCAGTGGGTTGTTTCTGTGAACAAGAAAACAAAAAAGACCAAAGGAAAAAGTGGAAGACATAGTTGAAAAAGCCGATTAGAGCTTGAAGAATCAAATCTTCTGAACCGAGCATTCTCCCAGCATACTGAGCCCTGACAACCAGAACTTTCCCTCGGATTGTGAAGGGACAGTTAACTCAGAACCTCTCCGTTGGGCTGAAAAACCTCAGCCTTCATGATCAAAGCATGATCCATATAGCAAAAGATCGTTTTTGTCTGATCCTAGCATGAAGTGTCCAAATCGTGATGTAGGTCAGGGTCCTTTCGGGTATTATCAGGATAACTCATGGCGAGGTCCCAGGTCCAACAAAAGTCAAGGACCTGACTGGCATGCCACTGGGCACTTGGTTTCACAAGCCAAAACATAACGACTCTTTCCCAGATTCATGGGAAGGAGATCCAGAGACAGAGAGAATCTTTCCCTAAAACCAGCAACTTTCAGTAAAAATCTCAGATGTTCAGTAAAAATGTCAGGCTCATCAGTGCACGCTTTATAAGCGAGCGTCCGGGCGCTACTCCCTTGTGGGCGCATTAACGTTTGTTTCATGTTTTTGTGAGTATGTTTTCTTTCGGCATTTGTTTCTTTCGTCGCGGTCAGGTTGTGTTTTTGATTTTCTCGTAGCGAGACGCAATCGAGTTTTCTGTTTGCATTTTTTCCACGTCGGTTGCGTTTTGTAGTACACTCCTTAAGCGAGCCCTCCTGAGTTTAGTTACGTTTTCTGTTACCTCCTTTTTACGCTATTTGCACGTTCCTCAGTTGCGTTTTTTCTGGCCACGTCGTCTCGCTGCATTCTCGCCCACGCCCTGATCCTGCCCTGTTCTGACTGACACGAGCGGTAGCCGCTGCCCACTCCCTGATCCTGTCTGCTGTGCCTGACGTGGACGACAGGAGTCGCCTACTGCCTGATCCTGGTCTCAAGCCTGCCATGCTGGAGGGTGGACGACAGACGCCACCAGCAGCCTGATCCTGGTCACAGTCCTCCATGCCTGAGGGTGGACTACAGACGAACTTTTCTCTGCCCCTCAGACCTGCCTCTCCTTCCCGTTGAGTTGTTTAGTTATTAACTCATTAAAGCCCCTAAATTACCCTTCTTGTGTGTCTGTCGATCTGGGTTCCTCCTTTTATTACCCGCAACACGTAACAAATTGTCTCACAGGTTCTGAAAAACGTGAGCAGCCACGGCCGGTTCCTAGACATACTCAGATGACACAGGTTCACCCACCTAATCAGCAACATCCAGTACGTGACAAACAGTCATATGTTGGTGTCCAGAAGTTATGACTGGCAAGTACCCTTTGTTTGTTTCCTAGAGCTATTTAACAGAAAAGGGAATATCTGGGAAATTGTTCTTGTCCCCTTAAAATTTCACATGAAGCAGATTTCACACTCATGTCACCTACCCTTTTCAGTCAGGTGCAAGCAGTGGCTCATCAAAATAACTGAGATGAACTAAAGATATTTCCCTGCCCTATTGACATCCTGCAATATGCAGACACCTACAAAAGACTACAGTCAGTAGAATTTGTCCATTTCATTATTGGGCCAAAGGACTTTCACCCAATGTATATTTAATCTTTACACAACTTACTGCTACTAATTGGATTTGAACTCCAATGGACTGTAAACACAAAATGATGTTGGCACAAGTCCTTGAACCCCTGCATATCACTGTGGAGGTTATTTATCATTTAGGCAAGGCTACAGATAAGGTACCGGATAATTCATGTACAGATTCCCACCAAGTAGACAAGGCTAGCATAGCCATTAGCGACCCCACCTGCCCACGTGCGACTGAAATACAGACAAGCGTGAGATCCACATCACTAGGAACAGTTGCTGGTTTAGAACAACAGAAGGACCACTTCTTAACACAAACAAGGCACAAACAATGGGTTGAAAAAATAGGCTATACAACTCCTTTCTGTCGCAAAGCTCCTCGCATGACTACTAACGGACCAGTGAAATCCACAAATTATTGTGACCCAATCAGGACAATTAAAACCCCGGTAAGACAAAGTGGGGAACAGCCATGTCCAGTTAAGTTTTGAAAAAGCAGTCTGGCATTTTCAGTTGCCACTAATCATGGTTGTGAAACCTGTCAGTGCAAATATACTCTAATTGTTGTGTACATTTTGCTCTCTCTATTTGTTCATAGTCTGTCTTTTTTAGTATTTAAATGTCATCTCAAGTGGGGGTGAGTTTGGCCACCTGCTTCAAGTAAGGAATAGAACCTTTTATGACCACAATCCTCTTAACACAGATCTCTGGAGACAGGAAAGTCTGCGGTGGAGAGGCCTATAGTTTATTTTCAGCATTCGGAAGGGGCCCTTGCATATGCATCAGGACATCATTTTTTTGGACAGAAATGCCTAAATGATAACCTTTTATGGACATGGGATCAAATGGATGTTGTGTATCTTCTGTATTGAAGAAGATAGTTTCAGAAGTTGGGAAATCCAACTGTGTCAGTTGAATGACACAATACTCCTCATTTTAAATTTTCCTTAGTTGGATGGTGGTCAGGTTGCGATGAACCCATTGTGCATTTATGTAGTCGGAAAAGCTTAAAGAATCGACTCTTCTGAACTAAGCATTCAACAAGTTATTAATTATTCACGAAACTGGCCAAGGATCACCAGTTGCCGAATTTGACTCCAAAGCCTCACCAGGTCTTCCAGAACACCAGTCAACATTTGCAACACTCATTGCAAACTGGCACAACAAAGTTTAGTGACATCATTCACCGAATTTAACTCTTCTACAGCTCCCCATGCTCCCTAGACTTTATTCAAAACGTGGAATAACATTTGAATTAACTGCCCTATACTTTGTGAATGGTACATTGCCCATACTACTTGAATAACCTAATTAATCCAGTCATTTATTTTTGTTGGGGTATACTCAACACTGTTGTTGGCTTTTGTTTAAATAAATAGTTTGAGATAAGGAAAATAGCATTGAATGCTTTTATATTACAATATAACTGTAGCATGAACTTTTGTTCATGCTTCTGTTTCCCAGAAATTTCCACCGAAAGCCAAATATCTTTTTTTGTGAGTATTGTATGTGTATATAGCATTTATACAAATTGATTAGATGGGCACTTTCATCTTTGACAAAGAGAACTAATTGTCTGTTTTTCCTGAAAATAAATCAAACCATTGTCTCATCTGACCATAGCACACTAGTAAACTGCCTTTAACATCTGAGAAAACATTGGGTGATGTATGTTTTTTCTTTGTCTAATAAAGTTTCAGGTTTCCTGTAGCCTGTTTATTTCTGCATCAGCTGGGCTGATGGGTAGCTTATGCTGTAGATTGTTTATCCCTGATACTCTACAGCATTGTATAAAATTGCACAGGTGTATCATCTTTTTGTTCATACAGTGGGGGTAGCTGAAATTTCACCTCAGGTAATAAGATTTTCTTTTCCACAAAACCATTCTTTAAATTAGTTTTGTATTTGTTATATCCTCTTGTTCTATTTCTGTTCAGTCACTACACTTGGGGTCAGAATCATGTTGTTGGTTACAACAACCAGTAGCAATAACAGTCAGGATTTAGACCCAACCACAGTACTGGATTAACTGCATTAATGAGGGCTTTAAATGATTTATTATTAAATAATGTATTCTTTGATAATGGGTCTCTTTTCCTGTTTGATACTGGTAATCATAACATTTTATTTGATATGCTCGGAAATACAATAAATAGGGATTAGACGACTTGGTTTAAATATTAACTGAGTGCTCTCAGTTGTGTCTATGTTATTAACAAATGGTCAGAAACAAGTTATAGTTCCTATAATTAAAAATATCACAGCTGGTGGAAGAGCGTTTTCTTAAAAAGCTCCTCAAATATGAAATAATAAAATAAATAATCTCCCTCCCTGTGTTTCACTATGGTCCTGGGAATCTGGGATCTGGTCAGTGTAGTGCTCTCATGTTTGTCAAATACAGATAAAGGAGCAGAGCTTAGGGGTTCTTGGTCATTGTAACTTCTGGTGATCAGGGATTTTGGGTGCTGTCGTTCTGGTGGTGATATCCTGGTAAAGTCTCCATGACCTTGTTACCTGTTAGCTCTCCCTTTTAGTTATGCTGCAATAGATAGGGGTACCTGAGTTGAAAGCTACTCTCTAAAAACTGTGTACTGTTAATTACTTCAATTTTTAAGTACATCTTCTGTTGTTTGAATCTGATGTGATATTTCTGATGGAAATGAGTCTGCACAGCACATCTGACATGCCAACAACACTCCTGATAAATGAGGCCTGGCATGTCTGCTTAAATCATATTGTTTGTATGAACTGTATAAAATATTCTCCAGTCTGGTCTGGTGATTAGGAGAGTAGTCACGTCTGAATAGTTAAGCACAATGGCGTGATAATAGCAAGCCAATTCCAAGAACTGTCTCACCTCCTGTTTGCTCTTGGGGATACTGCAATTGCCATGGGCTTTTCAATTTTAGGACACACTTATCTGAGACCCAATTGGGAACCCAGATACTGTAGAGAGAGAGAGCGAGAGCTGCAGACTTTGGTGGGTTGGCTGTGAGCCTGGTGTTGCATGTGCTATGGGAAGTCATTACTGAAAATGATAATATCATTCAAATATGAAGTGGCGTATGTTGTGTGAGGGCGGATAATTCTTTCCATGAGGTGCTGAAACGTTTCAGGATCCCCAAATGAAAGGGTGACAATTTGGTGTGGAATAAATGGGAGATTTATGAATGTTATTAATTGATGTATTAATGTCTCGGGACACCATCTAACTTTTAATTCAATATTAATTTAATTTAGCGTTAAAAGTAGGCCAAAACAATAATAATTATTTATGGAACAAACAAGATATTACAATTGATTGAAAGTAAATATGTGTAAAGACGTGACCACTCCCCTAATTACCAGACCAAACTGGAGAACATTTAAAATGAACAGGTTTTATACAGTTCATACAAATATATTATGTATATATTACAGAATAAATAGGTGTTCTTTATTATTCCGTTTCACTCCATTCCGCTATTTGAAGTAATATGACAAATGTTGACTCCCCCTGTTTAATATTAACCATGGTACATAGTCAGCGCTAAAGCCTTCCCTTTTACTAGTAACTTCTGGACAAACTTTATAATTTTTCTCAAAAGTATTTCTGAATATCCTTTAACAAGATAAAAGTACAAACTAGACATTATATGAATGAAACATGCCTAATAAATAAACATTGTACATGATTAATGTTTAAGTAATATGCAATACACAGATTATTCCTTGATTTAAGTGCACAGGTCCAATTAAAGTCTGATTTAATGAATATATAAAGCACGTAATTATGAATGACATAAATATAAATGTGTCTAGATATTTCAAAATACGCCGTTATCATTACAGTCCATATTTGTGTGTATGTGTTGAGGAGGAACTATATGACCCTCCCGGAATGTATGTGTCTGAAAGAGCTTTCTGTCATTCAGAGGGTAAATAAAACCCCTTTGTTTCAATGTATCCATTATTATTATATTATTAATTATGCCATAGTTAAGCATGGCTGTCCACAAAAATAAGGTCCAGATTTCCCTAACTTTCCTTCCTACAACCTGTCCCTGTCAAAATCATACAATCATGTTTCCAGTCTGCCGCCACTGTCCCACTGCCACAAAGGAAAAACATGTGGTCATTTTGACTATTGCCCTGTTGCACTTACGCCAGTTATTATGAAGTACTTCAAGATATTGGTTCTACAGAACATCAGAGTCAGTCTCCACATCAGTTTTTATACAAAGCTCACAGTCCACCAAAGATGCCATAACCACTGCTATTCACACAGTGCTCACAGTTCAGTTCAGTTCATTCTTTAACCCATTATCCTAATTAGGTTCAGGGAGGGGTGCTGGAGCCTATCCCAGCTCTTCAACAGGCACATGGTACCACCCTGGACGCTGTGTCATTCCAGCGCAGTTACCTACAGGACAATTCAGTGTCTCCAATCAACCTGGTAGCATGTCTTTGGACTGTAGGAGGAAACTGGAGTACCC
>JAYDZF010000034.1:12332435-12355274 GCA_034509105.1 Microcambeva barbata | reverse complement strand
TTAATAAACTCGTGCCAGATTCTGCAACTGCGTCTCACTTTTGCTTTTCTTTTGGGTCCGCAGGACCCCGCGTGACATGAAGGGTTTAAGAATCTATTCAGAACTTTGCATCCTACTTGCTTAGACTAGTTATATTAGGTGGACCATGAATAACCTTGAGTGCAGCCTAAAACAGCATCCATCCATCGACCGCACAAACACACAGAGAAAAAAATATCTGTGCAAGTGTGTAGAAATGAATTCCCAATTAGTGCATATATTGATTTTAAATGAGGAAAGACATGAATCATAAAGAAATCTTCAATCTAATAATATGATCACTAAGAAGTGGCCCCCACTACATAGTTTAGACCTACAGGACATTCACTGGCCTTTAAGGGATGTAACGATTCATTGTATCCATGATGCAATACATTATAATGGACTCACAAAATAATTTATTCCTTTATTAAAGACAAATATATGAATACGGTATTTATCTATTTGTGATTTCTTATTTATTTAATTAATTAGTGGCCCTTTTATTACAAACTATGCAAAACAACTTTAAATTAAGCATTATTTTACTGGAAAACCACAAACCTGGCGTATAGCACCAGTATCGTTAACCACGCTAGGTGTAAAGTTCCAGCTGCTAACGACAAATCTAATGGCTTGCCTCTACTGTAGTAAACCAGGGAAAATCATGATTTACATTGATTAGGCATTTGATTTCCAGCATAAAATTAAACACGCCAGGGTAACCAAAGATCAATGAGGCACAGAAATATAACAAAGCAATTTAAATAATTCCTATGTCCTGGAGAAAAATAATCACTATAAAGATCAAGATCAAACACACTTTGTAGATGAAAGGTAGGCCTTCTTCTTCATTAATATTTTATTTATTAGAAACACTTTGAACAAACTCAAAGCATGCATTTGATTACCCAAAGGTTAAGGGTCTGGAAGTGAGTGGCCCAACAACAGCGCACTGATTGTCCTTAGGATGAGAAATCACAACCTTGCAGTCGCAAAGAAACACAAAGCTACCCCTTCCATTTAATGAAAATGTCAGCCAAAATGTGCTTGGGTTAAACTATGATGTGTGTTCTTTCGTTAAATGAACCAGAAAGCCCACAGCCCCTAGAGGGAAAAGGTGACCAATTAGTTTCCAGTTTGCTCTGGAATAAAGCCAAACCAGAACTAATCAATTTGGTCAGTTATAACATCAACCTCATTCTGAGAGCACTAAATGCCTCAGTCTAGCACAAATAGGCCTTTGACGTATCACACTGCCTTAATTTGGTTTAATCAGATGGTTTGAAAAACAAAAAGAGATGTGGACTGAATAAAATATTTCGAATTATTTCTGAATGGTAGAGCCAGTATTCCAATTTAAGGAAATACTCATTTCTATTGACTAATTTATGTTGTTTTCAGAAAGTAACCCACTATTTATCCATTAACTGTTACTCAAGTTTTAGAAATTATTTAAAGTCTGACTATTTAACGGACTAAAACAGGTTTTGTTCAATAATATCCCTGAATTGAGCACCATCGCCCTTGAATCGGACCAGTTTCCCAGTCCCTGCTGCTGAAAACATGAGATGTGCCAGACATTCCTTGGTGGCCTAAAAGTTAAATTTTGGTCCCATCTGACCAGAGCACCTTCCTTCATACATTTGGGGAGTCTCCCAAATCTCTTTAGGCAAACTCGGTATGAGCCGTCCTATTTCTGTCTGTAAGTAAAGGCTTTTTTTCTGGCCACTCTTTCAAAACCCAGCTCTATGGAGTGGATCAGCTACATCCTTAGATTGTCTTTCCTGGGGCAGATGGGATCTTCCAGTGCTACTGGTTGGGGGAGCTTGACTAAGACAAACTTGAACCGAACTGAGTATTTATAGGACCACTCATCTAGCTGCTTTTCATGCTGCACACAGGCGGTTACGCTGGATATTAGCTAGTGGTCATAAAAACAATGACAGTGTATGGGGGTGTGGTCAAAATAAATGATGCATTTATGTTTTTAAACATCATAGAATATAAATATGCAAAATCATATTATTTTTAATGACACATGCTGCTAATTTTTCAACTTGGTGGAATGACCTAAATTTTAAATCAAAGCTCTCAACTTGTCTTCATGTTGCTGTTGGGTAACTGACACTCTTTGTGCTAAACTGCTTTTTGAGCAATCCACTTTTTGATTTAGCCAAGTGTTTCTGCAAAACTAAATGTTGCTTCAAATTATCATTCCAATCCATTTCCTTGCTCACGTCTTTCTACATGAGTGTGATGGTTGAGTCCTTAAACAACGACTGTGGGGTGAAGTGATTATTGGGAATGTGAAAGACTGGTGATGGTGATGTAGTCTAAATTGCCCCCAACAGGTTGTTGTTGAATTCAACACTCTGCTTTCAGACAGCCCACACCTCCTTGGTATTTTTGTTCAATTTCCTTCTGAAATGGACATCTTTTTTGTTTTCCCCTCAGTCTCAATTTTACCTAATTCTGTACACTCCCCATGTGTTCTGTCCTTCAGTCTAAAAAATGTTCTTTTGTCAATACAGTAATTCCATACAACAGGAAGTGAACACAATTTCTGTTTTTGAATTTCAGCATAGAAAAAAATGTAATATAAAATGTTCAGGCTGATGAGTAAACATGGCAACAGAAATGTCAAAGAAAAAACATGGCAAGAAACAACTTAAGACTACATGGAAAAATAAAATAATAAATGTAAATGAGATATAAATGCAGTGTTCCATATATTTTTGAACCCAATATGATTCATGTTTGGTCTGCAAGACTTCATTTAATTTATTATTAAACATCCATTCTTGCATTTCAGGCCAGCAAAAAAACTCCAAAAAAGTTCATACAGGGGCAGTTTATTGAATAATGATGTGATGCAAACATTTAATTAAAATCATGGTTTGGTACAAAGGCAGTATCCAGGAAAGGGTGACTGATGAGCAAAGATGACCAGAGAATCTCAAGTTTGACAAGAAATGCATGAGAAAATCTTTTTAATTTAAACAGTTTAACTGAAAGAAGTGTTGGAAGGGATTTACAATCATCTACCTCTACAGCGCATAAAATCAGTCAAGTCAAGAAATGTATTTTAATCATAATAAAGAAATGGCAACATTACAAAATATGAAATGCTTTACTGTCCAAACTTTTTTGGAATGTGTTGCAGCCCTGAATTGCAGGAATGAATGTTTATTTAAAATACATGAAATATCTTAGGTCCATACTGTCTGCAATCAAATACAAGTCAAAGTAAATGTAGGAAACTCAGGTGTTATTTGCACTTTCTAAAAATTTCTGATTTGGGGCAATACATTTACACATATGGAATTTGGCCATATATAGATATACAATTACAAATTAAAAATTCCATCTGTAATAGACAACAGCTCCACTCACATATGCTAAAATATGATGACCTTGCTACTTCACCCACCTGCTCAACCTTATGTAGTCATATTGGTGCCTGTTATTGGAGTTATTATGATGAGTTTGGAATCAGACCCAACATCTGTGCTGGTATTGGTACATTTATAGTTGTTATATTGCACAGAATTCTGCACCGTTAACCTATAATTACACATGCTGATTGTAACAAGTCTCTAGTTGTAATAGTTGGATGAAGTTAAGCTACACTTATTGCTCTAAAACTCTGTGGTAGAGAAAGGGGTTTGAGAAGTTTCCCAAGGCGGCTGGTTTATTTTCAGCTCTGTAGGCAAGCATCAGTGTTTCAATTGATTGTGGGACGCTACAGAAGGCAAGTGAACTGAACACAGCAGTGTGTCAGAATATTGGTTGATTGAAAATTTGCTGGGCAGCAGGCAGTATTTTGAATCTGTTTCAGTAGACATGGAAAGACCTGTCAGGAGGCAGCTGCAGTAATGCAGCCTCAACTAGGATTAAAAAACCAGAGCTGGTGAACATTCCAAGTAATCTACTAAAATAAGTCAAAATTATTGAGGTGTTCAGCATTTGTGGCAGTTGAGCTTTGGGTTATTAACCAGAAGATTGCTGGTTCAAATCCAGGCACTGCTATGCAGTGACTGTTGGATCCTTGAGTAACTCCAGCGTCCTGTGTCTGCTCCAGGGACGCTGCACATTAGCTTAACCTGTGCTCTGAGGCTTCCAAACAAGCTGACATATGCAAAGAAATAATTTTGTTGTACTGCACATCTGTATATGTGTTATGACAAATAAAGGCATTTCATTATATTCTTTTGCTATTTGGTACCTGCTACTACATTGGAGGCAGCAAGACAACTATATTCACTTGATGACCGAACTTGACAGTTTTCTAGCTTTTTTTTAAAAATGAAAGAAAATAGCTTCATGACAGCAAGTGATTTTCTTCCCCAAGTCAAACTGCAATTTTCAGCACTTAATGGATCCCAAAGCAGAACCACCATGTTGTTACCTACATTACATTCATCACAAGAGGAGAAGAGTGAGGCATGGATGTGGCCTAAAAAAGAATCCTGATGCAGGATTAAGCAAAGAGCAGAGTGATTTAAGGCTATAAATAATTCCACTCCAGAGATAGACTTAGCTGTGCGGCAAGTCAGATGGTGAAGCTGTTCCTAGCCCTAATAACAAGAGAAGTCTGGGAAAGTAAACTGCAATGCCATCAGCAATTTTCATGAAAAAATGTGATGCTGGGTTTTGAAGCAGTCCAACCTAATGCACTGAATAAGCTGGAAGACAAACATTTAAAATGTTTACATCAAACCATTTAAAACTGGCCTGATAGCTAAGCTAAGAACAGTAATTATTTATTGATAACCAGGTGTAAAGTCATTTCAATTTATGTACATTATTTGTACTTATATGGACCAAAAACATAAAATAACAGCATCAACAATACAAACATGTACCGCTTCCAGCTCAACAGGGTGGCACATTGGCTCAGTGGGTAGCACGGTCAATGAAAAATGTTAAAACGCTAAACCCAAAGCTTATATTCTTACAATTATTTTATAGCAAATGAATACAATAATTCTCGTGTTAATTGTATGTGATGCTACTTTCATACACGTTAGGTAGGGCCTTACCTATAACACAAATTATGTGAACAGCCTTTAAAATTCTTATGTTTTAGCCCAAACATGAACAATGTAATAATAAAACGTACATGTTTCCCATTTTGTGACCATGGCCTTTGCAGCTTTAGAATAAGGATCATGAAAATATATCAGTACTTGACCTAGAAAATTGGCAGAAGCCTATCCCAGCTCTTCAACAGGTGCAAGGCACATTGTAACACACTGGATGGGGTGCCAGTCTATTGCAGATACCTACAGGACAATTTAGTTTCTACAAACAACCTGGTAGCATGTCTTTGGACTGTGGGAGGAAACCCGAGTACCTGAAGGAAACCCATGCAGACACGGGGAGAAAATGCAAACTCCACACAGAAAGATCACACCTAGATCACCCGTCCCGGGGATCGAACCCAGGACCTTCTTGCTGTGAAGTGACAGTGCTACCCACTAAGCCACAGTGCAGCCCTATCCTGCACAGATCAAGTGAAATTTACTATTGTTAATAGTTAACAGGGATCCACAACAACCCTCTTTAAGATGTCATGTGTAAAAAATGAAAATTAAAAGTTTAATTACTATGAGTCGCCAGACAAATCAAGGTTATTTCTTTTATTGTTTAACTAGACAGCTGTGTAACTAGTGAGTGGTCAATCAATTCAGAACATTCTATCTAGGTAGCAATTACCTCGCATTTCATCAGCACTAGCATTGTTCCACTCAAATCAATGGGACCAGCATTAGAAACCGAAATGGCTACCCAACACGTCACTGACGAACTTGTAATAACATACAAATTTACTCGAACACCTTTATACACATTAAACAATCATTTATTAACACCAAATACATTTTTCCATGTTTTTCCTGAATGAGTCAGCATCTGACACAGACTCGTTCTCCGCTGAATAGCGTTTATCTTTAAAGGTGACTGGATTATAAGGAGTCTAGGATTTGGAACAGCGACTTCGAGAGTGCACACTGGATGTTGTAAAATGTGTTTAGGAAGATAGCTGCCTATGTTTCTGAATATACCTATAGTAGTAATTATAAATTATGTACCAAAAACAAAATTGCTTATTTTGTTTGGCTGTCTTATAGGCATGTTATAGTTTTGTTTTGAAATAATAATATAGTATTATTTTAATTACGTCAACAACAAAAAAAACTACTTACTAAATTGCACTCTTTGCAGATAAAAGCATTTTGACATTCATTCATTCAGAGGAAAGTTTGAGAACCAGTAGCCAACAGAAACAGTTCTAGCATAAGCCAGATTAACATCAGAATATGACCTTAAACAAGCCTTACTGAACATGCACAAATTCTTACTAACTGGAAGTACTTTTAACTTCAAGCATTGTGATAATTTATAGTGTTGCAAAAATACACAATTGTAGCTCATTGATCTATATGATTATATGAGGGATCTTCAAAACACTCAAACCTTCAGCATGACATGATCCAACACAATGCACACATTATATAGTTTATGATGAAAAGATCCACTGACGTCCATGTTTCTACATATTTAAATGGCTTAGTGTTTAGCAATTCTCAAGCAGCAGGCACTCAAACATCTGGCACCATTATGTAAGCAATGAGGGCAGAAATGCAAATAACTTAGGAAGATTTAAAAACTTTTCTTGAAAGTGAGCACGTTTGAAACAATGCACATGGTAATTCTAAGAGTTATTCAGTGAAGCATTTAAAGTGTTCATGCAGTGCCTGGTACACAGTGTAGTCAGATTGTAAGAGAATCCCATTTGATTGCAGACAAGATAAACTGAAGAATTTAAGCAGCAGGCGGAAATAACACAGGAAACGAGCAAACTAGTGGAATGAAAGAGGCAGAGGAGGAGATGAAAACAAGATGGACATCCAAACATCCAGGAAGCACGGCAGACAAATGTTCTAGTTAAAACATCCACGTCGGGCACTGATGGGTGAAACTGATTGGCAGACTAAGGTATCACAACAACTTCTGAATTCATGAGTTTCAGCCACAGAAGTTGTTAACAGCTGCAAAAAATCCAAATTCATCAAATTTGGGTTCATCAAAAAGTTTTCAGTTTTCAAAAATTCTATTTGCTCAAATGGGGGGAGCGATTTCCAACTGGTGAAAAGTGGTTGTAATAATTATATAGAGAAAGATGGGAGGAATACCACACTGAAAAAAGGTTTGGTGACTTCGGATGAATAAGAAAGTGTACTTACTTTCCAATGTTTTCAGGAAGTGCGTGTAAAGAAATGTCGTTGATGGAAAGGCATGTTAGGTTCCGTAATTCAGCAAAACTCTCTGGCAACCTAAAATAAAGAGGTAAGTTTATTCCTTTGCTGAAATCCTAGTAGCATAAACATTTCTACTTATACATGATATAACGTAGAAACATCATGCTACGACTATTCATCCTTAACTTTATCCTGCTACAGACATTTACATAAAACTAACAAAAGAAACAATTAGCTGCTTTAACCAAAATGTTCCAGTACTGGCACAAGGGTTGTTCAATAGTCTAGTACGTTTGTGCACCTGAGATTCAGGTTTTAGTTAAGGCTGAAACGATTCCTTGTGTAGATCTATTACAAAAAAAAATCATTGATGCCTTTTTTACACTGAGGAATCATATCAACTTTATAAACTCAGTGTTTTTTGCACTAAACTTTCACGCTGTGAAAAGATGTTGTGACCAAAACGGTACTTAAATCGGAGACCACCTACTATTCAGAGAGAAAACTTTAAAATCATTTTAAACTACAAAAAAATCCTTACAGAACTTCTGTTGCCTCCTACGAAACAATAAAGCTTTATGTTCTGACAGGTGCAAAAACGAAAGGCAATGTTTAGGTGCTTATTATTACAGTGAACCCCTGTTAATTAGCAGGTCATGGTTTGGATTGTTCCATTGGAACATAACTAACAAAAAGATTACAGAAACCACTAACATTAACACATTAACACTAACGGTTATTGAAGTCTTGCCCACCACACATGAAATGAATTTAAGGTCCTTATTCAATTTCAACTTATATTAAAAGTTGGTTTTCTGTCCAATCTGCTGTGAAAAACTGAACAATTTTCTCAAGCGTGGAAACTCCCCGCTGTGCTTTATCATCCAAATTTTAAGTGTATAATCTAGACATTGATCAAACAGTAATATATCATTTAATTATAATGAGCCTGTAATAAGACAACATACTTTCAGGATTGTTAAATGGTTTTGTGTTTCCTTCTGTTTTCCTGAGGCTGTGTTAGTATGTAATAAAGACAGACATTAATGCTCTACAAAAAATCTAGCATCCATCTTGTTCCTAGTATCTTAAACTGGGTTTAGAGCGGATTTAAGACAGCATACTCCATTTGATTAAAGCTGACATGATGAAAACCGTGATGCCAAAACGCAATGCTCAGTTATTTATTCTTAAATGCAATGGTAATAAATTATTCATGAAATGTTCCCCAATTATGTAATTTTTCAAAATTCACATGGAAGAACAAGTTAGGAAACCCATGGTTCATCACAGAAAAGGCTATCTGGGAATTACTATTCACTTCCTCCCCTGCTTTATACAGACATTATTATATATTCCAGTTGGGTTTTTTTTTGGCACTTCTCAGAAAGTGCCAATATATAATATTATTAAAAAATTCTGACGGGGTTCAGCAGAGTTTGTATTTTTGAACTGTTCTTTACTATAGTACAGTAATGCCTACTATGGAAGCACTTCTGTAGGTCACTATGTATAAGACCTAATTGCTGAAAATGTAAATTTACCTTTGCATTGGCTATGTTAAAATACCAGAAAAGCCACCATCCATTGAACAATTGTTCACTCACAGTAAACATTGAGTCTGTTCTTTTTTGTGAGCTGCCTTACTGCCTAAATAGGGAAGTGTCTAAGTAAAGAAAAGACTGTAATTGGACGTTGCCTTATAAATCATGTCAGTGAACACAGTGGCAGCATGCTATTCCATCATGGCTTGCATGTCAGATAGCAAAAAGTTACACTGTGACTGATGAGCCTGACTTATAATCATTATACTTGTACAACTTTATAAAATTTAAACCTCAATAATACAGACCTCAAAATGCATCAGCAAACAACAAGTTAGCAAGATAGCAAATAAGCATCATAATTTACACAGATGTGTTCAGCCTTGACCATAAAATAAAACATAAAAAAAGAATAAATCAACAGATTATTATTACTGAAGTAATTGCAGTGCAGAGAAGAAATACTAGATTTGGCATGGCAACATTAAAAGCTGCCTAATTGTTTGAACAGTCGCACATCCTCAATGAAATCTTAAGTCTAGAAAACTTGGCATGGATTTCATCAAAATTGCTGGCTATCGGCTTTTGTTTTGCTATTTTTGTTCATTATGCTAATTTAATGTTGTAGCAGGAGAAAAGAGGAGATTAATAAACTAAATGAAATGAAAAGTGTCCAAAACTGTTAGTTGGTCGAGTGCATAAGGTTGAAGACTTTACCTTGTTAAAGGGTTTCCACTAAAGTCCGCTACTTGAAGAGCTTTGCAAAAGGAAATACTTTCTGGAAGCTCCATGATGTCTAAATAATACAGAGAAAAAAGAACTAGTCACTTAAAATAGGTAA
This sequence comes from Microcambeva barbata, assembly GCA_034509105.1. Classification (NCBI taxonomy): domain Eukaryota; kingdom Metazoa; phylum Chordata; class Actinopteri; order Siluriformes; family Trichomycteridae; genus Microcambeva; species Microcambeva barbata. Next base: position 12,345,606 of record JAYDZF010000034.1, on the reverse strand, counting down.
AAAGCCAACGGGGAGCATTTATGTATTTGTGTGCACATTGTTTTAACTGATAATAAATGTACATTATTGTTACTTTACAACCTGTGTTATTTAATCTGAATTGAATCTGATGCAGCTGCACAAAATAGTATAAATTGGTGAAGTGAAATGAGAAACTATATATAAATTTTAAAAAAACTTTGTGAAGTGGCAAGATTTCCCTGCCTCTGAGATTTGAGCATTTAATGAGGTTTGAACCTATATCGGTAAGAGCAATGTTCTGCTTTCACATGAAAGAAGATGGCTGGATAATTTGAGTCACTTATGACAAGTGTACTGCAAAAAAATGTAATTGTGAAAGTGTTAATTGTGAAATTGTTACTGTTATTGTTAATGTGAAACAATAACAGTGATAGTATATTGTCTTTGAGCCAATAATAGGTAGACCAGCTTTGGTCTCTGAACAGCTTTAAAGCTTCTGAGAAAGCTTCTTCCAAGCCTCAGATGGTTTGTGGTCGGATATTGAAGCATACTCCAAAAAAAATATTCACTTATTTGAAGGGTGAGCTGGAGAGCTAGGATTTGAAGTGGAGAGCTACTTTAAAGTACTGGTTCTTACATTCTTAGACAGCTGGTGAATTTCAAAAGTGAAACTCTGTGTTGGCTGAATTTATCTTGTTTTCCTCTACACAGCATTTGAGCATTATCATCTTGAAGGATAAAAGAATATCAGGACAAGACTAAAGAGGGTTCACTAGGTTCTTTGAAAATGTTATTGTGTTAAGTGTTATCTTTGAAAAAAATCAGCAAAAATAATAACAGCATTACCTATAATTATTAAATTGCACAAATAATTGCTACTTTAAAGTAAAAAAAAATGCAAGAACAACAAAAAACATAATTCATAATAATTTAGTTTGTAGTAAGTAATAGATTTATAAGTCGGATTATTTAACCTTGCTGAGAATACATCAGCTTTTGTTTACTAATCCAACACATTTAGCATCATGTGATTTACATTTCTTATTTGTTAATTTATGTGTATATTTTATGTCTTGTTGGTTACATTCCTGACAGGAAAAGATTATTCATTACACAAGTTCAATCAGTACACAGATTAAATTGAACACAGTACTGGTTAATTTTGTATCTCCAATTCACTCACATGCATATTTTTGGACTGTGGGAGGAAACCAGCATACCTATAGTAAGCCCACAGAGTTTTGGGGAGAACACGCAAACCTCCACACTGAAAGGACCCAGACTGCCAAACCTGGCGATTGAACCAAGGATCTTCTTGCTGTGAGGTGACAATGCAAACTACTTAGCTACTGTGCCACCCTCATTCATGTTTCAAGTCAAATATATTTCACAGTGTACTGAAAATGCTTAAAAAGTCCCTGATGAGTTCAAACCTACAAAATACACTTGTTTAAACAAATTGCAATTCAGAAATATATAATTTTCTGTTATTTGCCATGAATTGTCCACATTATCTTAGTATAAAGGCTGGCCGGCAAGATCGGTGTCTGTATTTGTATTTGATCAGATTAAAAAATTTAAAAGATGATTAGCTCTTCATATTCCAAATTATTGTACCAAATCATTATAAAGGTCGCCCAGGGCATTAATACCCTTGTCTATCCAGTCCTTCCAGCAGAATGAGAATTTACCAATGCATAATTATGGATTAATCCAGGAAACATAAAAATATGGTTTAATACCAAACATTTGGGTAACTTTAATCCATTATAACTTTATTATTGGGTGTGTTTTGGGTGTATAGACAGTCTGCATGGACAAATTTTGAGCCATGACAGAGAGAACCATAGAGGGGCTTTTTCAGTTTGCAGTTACCAATAAGTCAACTGTTTAAGATTAAAGGCATAGTAATAATACAATATATTGGGAAGTACCAGCCCCCCCATTATCAACTGGTCTTTGTAGTTTACTATGATGCATTAAAGGTCTTTTTCCATCCCAGAGAAACATCTTTGTTATTCTGTCACAGCATTTAAAATAGGGCAGTGGGACCTCCAGCGGGAGCATTTGGAGGAGATTATTCAATTCTGGTACAGAATTCATTTTTAACACTCACTTTCCCTGACGAAAACAATTTAAGGACCTTAACCAAATCTTTCAACTGAGAAGGGAATAAAATACCTAGGTATTTAATCCCTTGCTTTGGTCATTGAAATTCCCTTGGGCAAAAAGCTGTAACAGGACAGTATGCCGTCAATGAGTGCTTCCGACTTAGATCAATTTATCTTTAGAATTGTGAAAAAAAATCAATAATTTTAAAAATATTAGGCATTGATCGATCAAGATCACATACAAATAAAAGTACATCATCAGCATAAATGATTTTATGGATAATTTTATTCATTTTTCACCTGCCATAACCTCCATAACCGCTTCTTAATGATAATAATGCATTTTACTTATTGGCGCTTTTCAAAGTGCTCAAGGACAACAATACAGAGAAATTATAAATCATGTATAATTACCAGTAAACAGTAGAGTTATTTAATCGTAAGCTAGATTGAAAACTTCTTTAACTGTGATTTGAAGGTGGGGAGAGAATTTATCATTTGAATTTCAAATGGGAGAGAATTCCAAAAAAGGTTAATGACTAGATGCTCTGGCCCTCATAGTGAAGAGAGGTGAAGAGACGGAGAGGTAATAAAACTCTTAAAAGCATAAGAAGATTAGAGCACATGAGACAGCGTGTAGACTTAAAAGTAAACAGCAATATCGTAAAATGTATACGGTAATGTACAGCTGTTGTAGTGATGGAGTGATATGTCCAATGAATGATGTTGAAGTAATTGTCCAAGCAGCTGGACAGAGCTTTGGACCAGTTGTAGTTTATTGAGTTTTTTGGGGGGCACACCAAAGAGAAGAAAATTACAGTAATCGATACAAGCTGTGAGTAATACATGAACAAGAGTAGCGAGCTATTTGAGGAGAGGAATGTGTGGCGACGATTGATGTTACGTAGATGAAAGTAAGCAGAGCATGTGATATTATTGATGTGTGCTTTAAAAGAAATATTGTTGTTGTAGAACACCCAGACTTTGAACTTTTGGAGAGACATAATTAGCAATGTTTAAAGTCAACGGATCAGTTTTAGGGAAATTGCCTTTTGAAGTAGTATTTCACTTTCATCCACATTTACTATCAGGAAAAACTAAGTCTGTTTGAAAACTAAGTCTTTCAGTTAAACAGTCAGACCAATAGGAATGAAGTAGTTGAGCAGTAGGTTTGGTAGAGGTTGTGTGACGGCTGCATAGCAATGAAATTGAAAATTGTCCAATTGTATGTAGGCAAATTCTAAACAAAAGTGGTCAAAGTACAGATCCCTGGGGAATGCCAGACACAATAAAACATCTGTGTGATTGAAAATTCTTTAGATTGGCAAACTGCACATGGTGGGCTTTAGTACTGTATATTTTATGTCAATGAATGTTAGCCAAACTAACAGTAATTTGTGCAAAATTGTGTCAAATGTGGTTTTCAGGCCCAGAAGAATTGTGTTACTAGTCGAGAATCAGCCGCCAACAGTAGATCATTTGTCATTTTTACAAGTGCTATCTCTGTGCTGTGGAGAGGACAAAACCCAGATTGGAAAACCCTATACACATTATTATTCAGAGGATGTTTGTGGATCTGTGACAACAACCTTTTCCAAAGTTTTTGATATAAAAAGTAAGTTGGAGATTGGCCAAGAGTTGTTCAGGTTATCCGGATCAGAGCCAGTTTTTTTGGGAATAGGGGTAATAAGTGCTTTATCCAGAGAGTATGGTACTGAGCCAGACAAGAAGGAAGATTGAATAATGGCTGCAATAGGTGAACACAGAAAAGAAGAACACCATTTGACAAGGGATGTAGGAAGAGGATCTAACTGACAGGTAAATGTTTAAGATTTTTGATAAGAGAGCTTATTTCAGCAACAGAAGGAAATTCAGATTTAGAGAGGAAAGAAGAGTGGAGTAACTGGGATGGGGCACAATTTAACCTGATAGTATTTATAGATAAAGACAGTTCTTGGTGAAGGATTGAGAATTTAGAGTGAAAAAGAACATGACTTTGTATGCCTTTGTAATGCATCCAGAAAGTGATTTTGCAAGGTCTTGATAAAAAATGCATGAACATCTCTGGAAAAGATCATGTCTTGAAGAAAGCACATATTGCTCTAAGGTTTCAATGTACTTTTCTGCATTGATGCTGCCATCACAGAAGTGTAAATTACATTTGCCAAGGGCTCTGATACAGCCCCATACCAAGACAGACCCGGACTCTTTCAGAGTTCTAGCTGTTAACTGGATGGTCCTTTCATCTTTTGTAAGGATCTGATATATCCATTTTTTTATATCAGATCAAACAGAAATTCAAAAATTCTTATTTATCTGACCACAATACATGTTTCCAGTGTCTGATAATCCATTCCAGATGCCTCAGAGTTGAGACGATTCAATGCTGTTTTTGATCATGGTCAAAACAAGCTTCAGTAAAGTTCAAGTGACCTTTTTATAAGGTGCCATCACAAGGATTGGATAGCACATGTATTTAGTTTAAGTTTGCTAAATTCCTCTAGATTCCTTGAATAAGTTGATGGTATTATTTTAGAATTTAGAAAAACACTAGTGAACACTAGGGGGCAGTGAGCAGACGTGCTTGAAGCAATGGGCAACCTTAGCCACGGGGCTCGGGGAGCAGTTCGAGGTTGCTCAAGTGCACTTTGGTCGTGCCCTGTCAACTCTGGGAATCAAACTGGCAACCTTCTGATCACAAGCCAAGTTCGATAACCACCAAGTGATGGCTGCCTCAATTATTATCAAAAAACTAAAGATACAAATTTCATGAATGAAATGAAGTTTACCAGACAAAATATAAAATAGCTTGGGTTCATGTGTTATGTAAGTTTATTTACATTTAATTTTACAATTGCATTTATCTTAATTTGTACCTAAACCACCAATTGTGCCTAATATATGATGCTGGGAATCTGAAAGCACATCCCCATATACAGAACAACCCTTATGCTTGCAGCTTGACTAATGAAGTGTGATCAGCCATTTGTTAAGAAATCAGTGACGTTAATGTTAGTTTACTGTCTAGGCAGAGACCTTGGGAGGTAATAATACAGTCTATATAGGGATGCAGGTAGCCTAGTGGGTAAAGCTCTGGGCCATCAACCAGAGCTTGGCGGTTCAAATCACAGCTCTGCTAGGCAGCCAATGCAGGGTCCTTGAGCAAGACCCTTAACGCTATCTGCTCCAGGGGCGCCGTACAATGGCTGACCCTGCGCTCCAACCCTGGCTTCCAAACAAGCTGGGATATGTGAAGAAAAAAATTCAGTTGTACTGTACACATGTATATTCTATTCGATTCATACAGTCAAACATAATGAAGGTGCAGAGTTCATGAAGTTTTCAAGTTGCTTTGCTGCTTCTGTAATTGGTTGAACAGACCATGAACATCATAAAATTGTCTCAAACAGAAACCAACGGTCTTTCAGCTTCAAATTACCTATAGCCTACCAACATTTAAAAAGTAGTGTGGCAAACTGAAATTACTGTAAAATCATTATTTTCTTTCCCGGTGCTGTGGCCTCTATTACACATCCAACCCCAAACACAAGCTGCTAAAAGCACAAATCCCTTTACATTATGTATGTGAATAATAACTATTTGTGTAATAAAAATAATTTTATTATTATCTGTACTGTGGTACGCTACCATGTCCTGTTTGCACACTTAAACCATGTGTATCCATCTGTATAACTGGAGTTTTTAATTATTTCCTTTTTTCTTCTTAGTTTTATCTAACTATATAATTTAAAATATTATTTAAAATATATAACTACCAAAATTTTACAGCCAATAAATATTCAAGGCAACCAACAAAGTGGGGGCTTTGCTTACCATTTCGTGAAACATCGAATTCCACAAGCTGCATGAAGTTGGCTATCTCTGGAGGAAGTCTCTGTATCTCGTTATCACTCAGTCCAAGCTTTCTTAATTTGGTCAGCTGAAAGAAGGGCTGGGGGGGGGGGGAGAGAAAGCATTCAATTACAGTCTTGCAGAGGCAGACACATCTTGTCCTTGGCTATACAAACACATCCAAACATTTTAGAACATTCTACTTGCATTTCAATAAAGACAGTTAAGAAAAACAGAAGTGATCGAATTCAACACATGGCCTTGATCATCTCAGACACAGCCAATAACATTTGTATGGATACACCAAACTGGCCAGTAGCACCAATGGTGTGTCAAACCTTGGATCCCAGGGTAGTGCTACACCACTGTCAAATCCTCATCCACTAAGAACAGTAAAAAAGTCCAGTTGCTGGCCCTGCATAGGCCTTCTCTGATGTAATCACCATTCATCTCTCTCTCTCTCTGCCCTACTTTTACAGCTCCTCAAAATGCTGATGAGCACAAGATCAGCCTCTGATATTCTTATTTAACCACCATGCAAAAAAAAACACGCAAATGTGACATGAGGTCAGACGGTGCAGTTGAGACAAGCCAAGCATGTAATTATGTTAATATCAAATGGTGCCAAATGAAAAAGGTCAGGTGCTTTGATCTGTTTCAGAGTGTGAACAATCCAAACCCTAACCCCGACCTGACCAATCAAAAATAAGCCTCAGGAAGAAATGTAGAGACAAACCAATCCAAAAGAAACAAAAGTAAAAAGTAGATCTAAACTGGCACAAAAAAGTAAGTGTGTTTTATTTTATGCAATCAAAAAAACTGAAATAAACCATTGATCAATATTTTAAGTTTAGGGGTTGTTCTGTGTGCAAACGTTGGGATCCATAGCAGCAAAAGTCAAATTGACTATGCTAACACAGGGCGAAAAAGTGAAATAAAAAAAATAAAAAAAAGCAGACATTTTAGATGACCCATGAAGACCTTAATACAAATGAACAAATTTCCTGAAATTGAAAATCACGTGAAGATTTCTTTTCTACTTTATGATCAGTGGCTTCAGAAAATACTACTGCTGATAAATGTTCTACCAGTTATTAAATAAAGTTTTTATGCACTTTCAAACCTGTAAACAATTTGTCTTTTATTTCTTAAAATTTTAATGCCATTTTTTACACGTGTTCTTTAATGTCAAACACGGTCATGGCCAATCTCCAGTCCACCTCACTTCATCATTATGGCCTTAAATGAGGATCTGGATTCTATGCAGAATTCATTAAGGTCACTAACCGCATTTTTCTATAGATTAATATATAGACTATTTTTGTGATTAGGTTACTAGTCTTAACAGACAACTTTTCAGTTCTCATTTAAGCTTCTTTTATTTAAACAACATACAAATATTATGACACAAAACTAAATGTAAACAGGGTTTATGTGCATATTATCTAGTGCTCGCCATTAAACAGAGTACTCTAGTATTCTGTTGATTAATCGAGTAATCAGATAAGAAATACTTTTGCTTTAATATAGTACAAAGATAATATAAAATAAAAGACCTCTTAAAACCAACTGCATATTTTGTTCCATGCATATAATAGTTTAGTGTAGTAAACAAAGTATTCATTGAATTGCATGTGAAAAGTTGTATGGATTAAACAATGTGAAAAAATAGTAGTTATCGGGTTACTCAAGGAACATTACAACCAGCTTTGTTTTGTGCCAGTTTTAAGGAGTCCCAAAGTTTTGACTATGTGGATTAATAACCACTTCTTGGAAAACGTATACATAATATTATATATAATTGGCTTAGGGAAAATCATATTAATGCTTGATTGAATTGAGATGTCATAGAAATAAGAGAGATAATTTATAAACAAGGGTTTATAAACAATACATCGATTTAAAACATTGGCATCTATTGCAGCATCCCTAGAATGAATGCAGTAAATGTTAAAGCCTTACATGAACTGTTTAAAATATAAATAAAATCCAGCACTATGGTCTCATCTCATGATTATGTGATCATCACATCACAGAAAGCAAAACACTGAGTAATTAGCTTTTGACCTGGATAACTAGATTCCAAATGACATTCTGGTTCCCCAGGCCCACTGGCAAGTCAGAGGTTAAATGTGGATGAAGTTGGCACATCTCCTCCGTGCTCTGGCTCTATATGGTTTGTTAATATTGCTCCATTATTCTAGGACTGGCTTTTTGTTTCAGTGTTTACCTGAATATGGAAGGAATAACAAAAGCGTGCTTGACGTGACTTGACTGACTCTGTGCATGATTGTACAAGACATAGAGCATCAACGCTGCGATAACGTTCGTGGAAAAACATGTTTCCTGTTTTGATTGCCCATGTTCAGAACAAAAAACATTTATTACATTACAAAAACAGTCACATTGAATTATTATAATTATTATAATATTCCTGCTGTTTTGTATAATTAAATGTTCCTTTTACTGTATCTGAGGAATCAGTCACTTTGTGTTCTAGTTCAGATGAATGGATGTGCTCGTGCCATGTGCATTTAAACTTTAGGTTACAAACTTTTCAAAAAAAGTGTCTCGCTTTAGAGGCCAAGAGTTCACTCACAACTACGCCAACTCAAAAGATCTTAAAATACTTGAAGGGTTCAGAAAAAAACAGAAACATCAAAATAAAAAAGCTCACCGTTGCTCCTAGACTGTCCTGCTGTGTTGCCATAGGAAAGCAAGAACCACGCTGAGAAAGTGGTTTGCTTGAAAATACATGCAAACTTATGTTAATAAGAAGCGAAACCGTACCCAAAATAAAGGATAGTGCAAAGGGTATGCACAAACAAATAAAAAATCTGTAACAAGGCCGACCATGCCTCGCATGCCTTCTGGCCTTCCAGAGCAGATCCTTGCAGCTGTAACTAATGCACTCATTAACTCATCACACCTGCACTACTCAAATCAGGTGCAGCCCGAGTATGGCGTCACAACTTCATAAGCATCACAGAGTTGGAGGCTCTGATTAGCAATCCAGCACTTTAAGGAGAGTGTGTAATAGCTGGTCTCGAATAGAAAGGCCAGTAATGTTCAGGTCACGAGGCCTGGAGGTATTTAGAAACTTGGGTCTTCATCACAGTGAAAGACCTGCTGCATTTGCACCTCACTTCCTCCATCTTGTCTCATTTACAGTGTTTCGCGCAGCCATGCTTTAGCCTGCCCCTCTGTTCTCAGTCAGCAGTGGACTTCCGTCTTCTACTGGAGTTCCAGAGGAGAACCAGGAGTTACAATCGAGGAACCTCATAAGCCCTTTGCTGCCTCACTCTTGCTAGACGCACCCATGCCAATTGCATTACGCACCGACTTGGCACACCGTACCTACAGCAGTTTGAAACCAGACTTCATTTATCCCTTTTTTTGATAACATTTATTGCCCAGGTAATAAATAATTGTTTTGTTTCTGCATCTTTGTGTCTGCCAAAACTTCATCATGACAACATAAAGCATGTATTGTTCACTATTCATTTGTCAAATGAACTACAATGTTTATACTTTATGTCTAGATTAATTAAACAATTTTACAATACCTACTAACATGTTTTTGCTAAGTCAGTATAAATCTAGTTCACACTATTGCCCCAAAATTCAGTCACAGACTCTACTCAAGTTGCTGGATCATCATTCACTCAGGGTTTGAAACTCTGCTCTTGAACGTTATGTGTGACCTTTTGAACAATTCAATATGAGCAGCTCCCCAGACAAATATCTACCATGTTCAATATATTGACCTGTTGACAACTGACAGGCTGTGCATTTTGGGTAGGGTATCATTAAACCCCTCTTATGGTAAACTGTGTAGTGTGTTCCATTCAGCAACTGTGTAATGCTGAATAGTGAGGTACAGGAGGTGTAAGAAGCAGATTCAATCAGGTGTTCTCACTGAGTGAAAGACAAATCAGGAGGATAAAATGGGGGAAAATTAAACCAAAAAACTTGGGACATTGAGTAGAGCTTTGGGCTATAAATCAGACGGTTGTAGACACATTATTATTCATTAAATCAATATTCTGTGGCAAAAAAGGTTGGAACAGAATTAGATTAGAGGCATGTGCCAATACTTCAGGGTTCTGCAGTTGATTGAGTTAAGTTGTAGAAAATGCTTTATTTCCTGACAATGTGTTTCACAATACAAACTGAGCTTTGTTTACATTACCCAGCCTGGTTTCAGCAGGTAGCATGTTCTGGAGAAGTTAGAAAGGTTTGGGGATGTGCAAAGGAGGGATGAAAGTCTGTTTATGAGAAGAGGGCTAAAGATGGAGCAGCCAAACAAAAGAATTAAGGAAGGCCAAAAATAGTGGGGAGAGAGAAGACATGAAGGTCGTTGGGGTGACCAAAAAGGATGCTCAGGACTGGGAAAGATAGAGAATTATCTGCTATGGCAACTGCTAGGAAAATCAGCTGAAAGAAGAAAAAAGTGGAGTTTATCTGCAAATAAACTGGTTATTGTTGATGCCTAATCTATTCAAGCTAGTTGAGGAGAACTGTATTTTCAAATTGGCAAATAAGGTGTATAATTAAAAACCAAATGAATTATTTAACAGTAATCTACCATAATGCATATTATAAGCTACAGCCATTAAAACTAATACAAATTAAAATAATAAAGTCAGTTATAATAAATATACATGAGTTTCACCCCAAAAGTACCATTCTCATTTGTTTATTCATTTGTTTATTGTTATTATTTTAAAAAGGTTTCCTGACATATAAGAAAATGAGTAGCAGAAGGTTAAATGAATTATTCATTCGATTTGAATCTGGAAGCCATGCTCTTTTTTCCTATGGTAAAAATTTGATTGTTTTGCTACCTCTATTTTATTATGATGCAGTGCATAAACAGCTCCATGAATCAGTTCATTTGTTAAAAATATTTCAGTCTTGAAGAGCTTCCAAATTCAGAGTTTGGGAATAACTTTAATATATCTCTTTATTAGTAGTAAAGGCAAAGTTTAACAAAAAGACAAATTTAACAAAGTTTAACAAATTCACGGGAATAAATGATCGATAATAAAATGATTTTCATTAGATGGACAAACACAGTTGGAACTCTGAATATTATGAAATATTATGAATGTACTCTGAATATTATGAAAGATGGTCTTAAGGAAGACAAACAAACGGTGCTGCAGTTTTCTGTATGGTTTCCCTTTGTAATGTTCACATTTGGCTTTCTCAACAGGGTTTTTTTTGGTCTGGTGGTCTTTACTCTGTAAAGCTGCTTAGTGACGAGGTGTATTGTAAAAAAGAAATTACAAATAAAATTGACTTGACTAGATGATCAAATATGGAGCCGTTTTGCGATTTTGGTTACAATTATTAATTTGAAATTAAAAAATGTGATGGTGAGATTGTGCTGGTTTGATTTAAATATGAATCAATATGAATAAAAATAAAGCTTCATAAATCATCACTTATCACATATTTTGATATGGTTTTTAGTTAATAGTAAGTGATATACAATGTACCCCCGCTAATTCACAGTTCGGGGTTTACAGACTTTCCCCTTGGAACCTGACTAATGATAGAACAAAAATATCTGGTTTTATTAATAATATAAACAACATTTTTAACAAGTATTAATGCAAAATCAGCTTAATTGAAACTGCTTATAGAATGACAGTGCATATCTGTGTAATATTGGCAGAGTGATACGAACATCTGGGTGGTAAGTGGTGTTATAATGTCCTGGAGATTTCACTAAAGTGTTTTTATCTGAAAAGCAGACCAACATGTCGAGTGTTGTTTTTTTCAGAGAAGACTCACAGCTTTATTAGCATATGCCTCAGCTTGCATGATCAGGAAGCTTTTACAATAATCTGGGGGCAACAACTCTTGGAGAATAATGGAAGAAGTCTAAACTACTCAAAGTGCACTTTGCTACAGTGCACTAAACTATTTACAAATGAAACGCTATTTACAAATCCATTTTGTTTCACCCACGCAACTGTTGTGCTATGCATTTGTGCTGTGGGTAGGTGTCACAAAAAGCAGAGGGCTGGGTCCCAAATCGAATAACTAGCACTTAAACCAGACTTTTTGAAAAGGTAAAACATTGTCTTTAAACCTTAAAAAATTGCAGTTTGTTTTAAGAGGCATCTTATTATCTCTCATATGTATTTATTTTGCTCTTTATTAAAGCAAAATGATTTCTTATCCGATTACTTGATTAATCGCTGTAATAATCAATAGAATACTGATTACAAAAATGATTGATACAGCCATAACTTATTTACAAATCTATTTACAAATAAAATGCTGTCTTCATCAGAAGACTCACAAAAAATGGCTCCCACTACAAACCCAATACTAAACACAACCATTTCAAGTGTCAGTGGATGTGTGCTTCATAGTAAATGATCTCTGCAGTTCAAGGATCAGCCATTGATTGGTTAGTAAGACGGTTGCTGCTCAATAATCGATTCCACTCAAGAGTGACCATGGGCGGGCACAAAATCCTGCAGTAGCCACTGAAAATCTGTTTTTGGATGCATATTTGGGGTTTAAATTATTAAAAAGGGAATTTGTAGACATTTTATATTGATCGATTCTTGGTTGCTCTTGGAACATAACCCCTGTGAATATCAGGGGGTTACTGTAGATAAAAGCCCTATGCCCTCTCTGGTGAGCATAAACAGCAGGGAAAGAAGGCATATTTCTGTACCAGTACCCAGCTGTTGCATTGCATGGGCTCATAACACTAGTGAATACTTGCATGCCCAAAAGCTATTTACTCTCACAACACAAACTGTTATATTAGTTCTGTTACTGGCAGTACAAAGAATATTTTGCATGAAGAAAAAAAAAAACACCACTAAAGGGACATTCTACAGAATACCAGTTTCCCTGCAACAGTTATAATCCTTATCCAGAGATCATACACAGAGAGCATTATAAAGAAGTTCTAAAGATACAAATAAATAAAAATTAATCCTGCCGAGCTGTCTATTGTGTCGAAACAACAGTGTGATGTTGGCAAAAATGCCACCTGGCCCGTTCTTCAAGTGCCTTACTAGTGTTGTGCAGTCTCTGGAGAAAACAAGACACAAGCCTTCACAACAACAGAGGAAGCAGCAGGTGTTCCACATGGTAGCTGAAGTGTTAAATATTGTATTTAGAATCAAACCCTTTCTATACATATTTAAAAGTATTTGAACAAGGGGCTCTAGTTGTTGTTAAAAGATGTTGTTCAATTATATTTATATATATAT
>JAYDZF010000034.1:12317522-12332335 GCA_034509105.1 Microcambeva barbata | reverse complement strand
TAGCAAAGCCGGGATTTGAACCGCCAATCTCTGGTTTATAGCCCAAAGCTCTACCCACTAGGCTACCACCGTCCCAACTTTGCATGCCAATTGTCATTTAAAACTGTATTTAGCAAAACTGTGGTTAAAGGAAGACTTTGCCATAATGTAATATACCAGTTGTATATAAATATATAGAACATATGCATATCCCGGTGTACTGTACAAAACAAAACTATTTTATCTGCAGATCTCAGCCCCCTGTAGCACACCGGCTTAGGAAACCCAACAGTGAATGCATTACAGAGCCTACCTTTGAAGGGACCCACTAGGGTCCCACAGTCTCAAATGAAACAGGCAAAATGCTAGACATAGGCAAAGGCATCAAAACATTCCACAGCAGATCAATAAAAATGCATTATTTAAACTATGTTTTATGACAATGACTGAAGAGTTTATGGACAAAATAAAAAGAAAAATTAAAACCAGTGATTATTACAGCATAACAGAATCAACGTCAAGCAGACAAACTACTGAAAAGACCAAAGCAGATCAAGACATGCAATCCCTGTTTCCTGACCAAAAACCAATCAGGAATTTTGTTCTACCAATGCCTGTGTGGATTTCCTTCCAGAGCTCCAGTTTCCTCCCATAGTCAAAAAATATGCAAGTGAGGTGAATGAGATAAAAGACTGTAACTGTGTTTGACACCAAAGACTTGAACTGGAGAATCTTGTGTAACCAGTAACTACCTCTCCTGCTATGAATGTAACAAAGGGTGTAAAAACATGCAAACATTCCCTCACACATCAGATGGCATATAAAGGGACTTAAAGAACTGTAATAGAGGTCCCATGGTACTGCATGTTGTATTTGCATGAGCAGCAAATGTTGCAGTGTGGTTGGGCATCATAAACACCTTTGCTATGAAGCCCTTAAAATTTCTGGTGTGAACAATTACATTCAGAACTCACATGCTTAGTAAAATAAAGTCCACCTGTGTGCAATCTAATTATCACATGGTCTGTCAGTATAGACACACCTTTTCTGAAAGGCCCCATAGGCTGCAACACCCTTAAGCAAGAGGCGCCACTAAACACCACCATGAAGACCAAGGAAATCTCCAAACAAATCAGCGGCAAAGTCGTAGAGAAGTACAATGATTTGGTTATGAAAAAATATAAAATATACAAAAACATCCAAATCTCTGATGATCCCAGAAGCACCATCCATTCTCATGAAATGGAAAGAACATGGTACCACAACAAGCCTGCTAAGAGAGGACCGCCCACAAAAACTCTCAGACTGGGCAAGGAGGGCATTAATCAGAGAGACAACACAGAGACCAAAGGTAACCTTAAATTCCTTTACTTGAAGACAAAAATAAGGCGGTTTAGGAGAGACTCCCTAAATGTATGGAAGGTGCTCTGGTCAGATGAACCACCAAGGAAAACGCTATGTTTGGCGCAACCCAAAACATCTTATCACCATCTCAAGATCCACTAGTGTTACAAAAAGAACAGCAAAGACACTCCGCAACACTCACTACTATGTAATTATCATGTTAGTGTTATTGTAGTGCTCAGAATTATTTTGTCAATGGGGGTCCTACGGCCGTTCTTTTCACTTGAACGATTGATCTGTCATATCAACCAAGTAAAGAACTGTTGATGTTTGCCTGCTGGGAACTTTAGTTATCATTTTGTATTTAAGGTATTTATTTATAGTGTTCTTTTTGTGTTTTACACGGCTATTGTGAAAGCCTGGCATGCACTATTCTAGTAAATTGAAAAACAGGCTTCAAATATTTAACTAACTCACAGCTAACAATCGCCATTGTGGCGCCTGGCTTTTTCTGTCTGCGTTATTGCCTCAGTGAGAACTGCCCCTCTATTAATCAGTGAACTCCCACTCAACCACTGCTCTCTTATAATGGTGCACAGAATGTCTTACATGTCCCACTTTTCAAGTCAGAAATTTAGCGTGTTGAATCATGTGGTTAATAGTCTGTCAGCATATTTAAATATTGGTATACCAAAATAGCATCATACTGCCCAACCATACAACTACAATAATGTAGAATAACCCTGTTTTATTAATTAAATACCAAAACAGTAAAACAGTAACTAAACATAAACTAACACACAGCATCAAAATAGTCACATTAACACACACACACATATATATAGCTTATATTGTTACAGTTTATGCAGTTATTTACATAATAAAACAATTATTTACACTGAGTGTGTATAAGACTTACTGGAAGAGCCAGAATAGCCAGCCCACTATCTCTGCAATGGAAAGTGACTTAACTTGTAGTGCGTTTATCCACAGCATGGCTATAAATTATATGCTGTTATTGTTAAACCAATCAAGTGATGTGATGCATGATTATTTAACAGAGGGGCTCTCAACATTTTGCATGCTGGGCGACCCTAAAGCTGATTCAACGCAGTTGGGGGGCCCTCACCTCCCAGCACCACCAACTAAAACCCAAACCCTAGCCCCTACCCCAATTATGCCACCTTGGAAGGATGGATGGAGGGATGGATGGATGGATGGACAGATGGATTAGTCTACTATCATAACTAAACTATGGCTATGATTATATGAGGTTACATGCTTTATTGTTATGATAATTACGATGATGATAAAAATGATTATCATCATCATCAGTAGACCTAGTGGCAGGCCTATTATCATTACTGTATCATTACTATAATTGGGCATCAGACCTCTGATCTGAAGTTATGCTTTAATATTGTTATTATTAACAGTGGGGGGTAATTCTGTTTGTGAGGTTAGTCTTTAAAAGACTGCTTGGGTTTTTCAAGTAAATAAATTGACAAAGATGGATAACAAACACACTTGGTGAGAGAACTAGAGTGAATTCTACTCTCAGTCTCTAGTAAGATACTGTTGTAAAACAACAATACATTTACAGCACTTTATAACAATGAAGGATTATTTACAACTTCAAAAAGTGAATACTTTATAAAACTTTTTTAAACATGCAAAGACTAGATTTAATTCCACCATTGTGCAGAAATTGACATTTAATTATTACTTTGGAGTTAATCAAAACAATATATGTATATATACACACATAATGTTTTTGCATTTATCATGTCTAAACAAATGAGCTATGAGTTATATTGATTTCATGTGAAAAAAGAAACTTTCCTTTGCTACATCGATTGCATGTTTGACCAGCTGGTAGAACTCATGTTTCTTGGATATTTTAATCAGAACTTTGCAATCTTCCACTGATCTGGAAGAGTCGCCTATTTATTAAATATCAGTTGACTGAACCTGGGTGAGATTTGATTACTTACATATCAACGAACACTGTAAGCACTTTTGGTCAATTTAACAGCATTGCATGCCACACTTGGCATTACTATAACAACACAAAACTACTTATCTTGAATGCTGAAAATGTTCCGATGTATCTTTTTGCTGTGAACTGACAGGTCAAATATGTACATATACATTCACTGACTTTAGTGATACTATGCTATATTTACTCAAGTACTTTTGAGACCACCATGTGCCACATTCAATCAGATAATCTTACTGGCTTTACAAAAACGGCATCATCTATTTTACAAAATGGCACAGAACACAATGTTAAAGATGCAGCACAGCTAAATCATATTTGTCCAACTCATACAGCTATATGCATACTAATTTTAGCCATCAAAGCACAGGCACCAAAAAAACTACACAAACCATAATTGCCAGTTATCTGTGTTTTAAACATATTTATAATGCATGTAGATTTACAAAAGCCATTCAAAGTTTATTTACAACCTAAACACAAACAAAACCACTGAACAACATAAATAACAGTATTAACGATGTTCATTTCATTACTTTTTTTTCTATCATTACGGGCACTGTCCAATAATAATACTTTTAGATTGTTCCTTAAGCTTGTCGTGCAACTATGACAATTTGAAATGCTTCCAAACAGCTAAGCTTTTCGGCATATCTTTCGGCCTTTCTTATACCACCATTACCCTGAAAGTGTGATTTTAGCTAATTAGACGAAAATAATAAAGTGTGTGGGGGGGGAGAGTACCCGAATACCCATTTAAAGAGCAAAAATCCACCCGAACACTCTGGGTCAGCCCTACGATCTACTTATATATGGATGGTTTGGCAGCACCCATTAGATAGAGTCTACAATATTATGTATAGTTCTGGTCTGTAGTGCAAACAGAAAGGCTGAGTTTCAGATAAAGGCGAGATTTGGTAGGGTCTCAAAGCTGCTTAGATATCAGCAGAACTGATGCAGAACAAGGATAAACTAATAAAATAAGAAGATTAGCTACAAATGCTTTTGCAAAACCTCATCAAAACCGGTAAACCTTAGAACACATTTTTGTCATATTGCCAAAAAAGGCAAAAATTACCATCCCAAAGTCCAAAAAGGTAATAGCAGTGGGAGAAAATATGTTAAAAGAAAAACCAAGAAAAAAATGTTAGTGAAGCTTGCTGATGGTAATCAGAGCTACCAAATGTGCAATGGTTGTATAACTAAATATCAGCTTAGTTTTATTTCTTTTCTGACACAACAGTCAAATCACTTAAGTACACATATTCAAACAAACCTTATTAGACAGAAAAGTTTGTAGGAAGAGATAACAATGTAACGATGCACTCTAGGACAGGATTGACATTTCTTGGCCCACAATACGATTTTTTCCTGATTTAAAAATTAAATTGAAAACAAATGAAGACATTTGTTTCTCTTCAAAAAATAAAATACTGTATTTATGCTTATATTGCAACACAATTTTAAGTTATGCCTAATTTGGCTGGAAATCCCTGAACCTGGCAACCAGAGGTAAAGCACCAGTGCCATCCACCGGTCAAGGAGTATAACATCAGCGGCCTCTGCTGTTAAAAGTGAATATAATTTCAGTTCATATTGATTCGAATCAACCCAGCTGGAGTTTAACGTTTTTAGATTAAAGTTTGGAGTTTTTATACAAGTATAAATTGTACTAAATAAAGTGACCTCCATGTGATCTTTTCAGCTATAACAACAGCCACCCTTACAAGGCTTTTGACTTGAAGTCAAAGGCTTTGAAGTCTGAGAGCCTGTAAGAATGTGTGCCCACTCTGTCAAAAGGGTGTTTGTACGTCTGAGCTCTGATGTCGATCGAGAGAGTCTCAAGTGATGTTCCAGTTCATTCTGAAGTTGTTTACTGGAGCCGAGATCAGAGCTCTGTGAAGGCCACTGGAGTTTGTCTTATATCTTTGAAGGTCTCCCTATGTACATCAGGGCATTGTAATGGTGACACGAAAAGGAGACATGCCAATCATTGCCCTCACCACGGCCTAACAATTAACAGTATTAATTGTATTTAGTTGACAAGTTTCATTCAGCCGTTTTGCCAGGATTGTGGGAGTGTTTACAGTAAACATTTGCCCTATGACCCCAACACCATATACCCAGCCAATAATAACAGCCCCAGTAAGTCATTTGCATTCCCATGACTGATTTAAGTTTGTACCACCGATGCTCATGTTAATTCAACCCTTCAGCACTAAGACTGTCCACTTGGCCAGACATAAACAAACATGTTTGAGTAGATGTCAGACTGATCAATAGCTGACTGTATTAACCGTGAGACTCAATGTCTCGGCATTCTCCGTGCAGAGATGACGTTCACCTGGCTTCAGCAACCAATGTGACATCATTGAGAAAGCAAACAACCACAGACATCACACAGAGGTTTTGCTCAGCTTGTTGCACACATGGAAGCGGAACAAACTCTGCAGATGATGACAAGTCGTGATTGGTCAGTAAAAAAGAGGATGCAATGAAATTAAAAAGACAATTTTGAGGAGTGTCTCCAAGAGCAAGAACACCTAATCACATATTTATGATTCCTCACAGAGATTATAAAGACACTCACATTGTTATCAACTAAAGAAGAGAAATCATAGATGCTTGATAGAAATTTGAATTTTTCAATAGTTGTTTTTTCTGTAGTCATAAAACTAATCATAAATGTCACAGGGCCACTGATGAGCAGGTGCGACAGGCAAAATTGCTGGAATTATGTGGAGACCTTAAGTCTCCACTTAAACTAAATAAAAAGCCTCTGCATTTCAACCGTAAAACATTTCAGTCACTGTTCTCTCAAATCACATCCCCAGTTAGCTGCAAAGCTCGTGTGCTAACATTTATAAATTTTAAAAGCCTAAACCTGTCACTTCAGCATTCAACAATGAACGTCATTTCCAAATGTCAGCTCACAACACCAATTTGAGGTCATTAAAAGCACTTTATAAAGTATGATTCAGATTCCTTCCGTTGAAGAGTAACTGTCTCACAGAAAAACACTACTAGGTCACAGAAAACCACACCAGGTAAGTTGTGGCACTTTGTTCTCTCCAAACACAGGGCTCATTCATACAGAGAGGTGTACCACAACTGTTTGTCAGTGAATAGAACACAAAGGTTCCCATCAGCACAGCCCAGTGATCTCGAATGCCAGTTATTATATGAGCTAAAAACAAGCTCAAAAGCTTCAAACGCTCAAAGTCTTTTGTTATTATTATTGTCCTGTGGTCACCAGACAGGTTAACTAGGCAGAATAAAATGCTAATTTTAACGTTTCTGAAAAAGATAACGACTTTGTTATTTTAAAGTGTCCTCCATTAACACAAAATGTCTTCGTTTAAATTATTTTAAGAAATGTGACTCACCATCAAGTTCTTGAGATCTACTCTTTCAGTCGACAGGTCATCGGAATCTAAATTGTTTTTTTCTAAAAAGTCTTTTCAGCTTTTTAGTGAGTGAAGAAAATCACACTTACTCTGGACACTTAATCACAAGCTATTTCTGATTATTTGAACTGAATGGTTTCAGTCAGGTTTGTGTGGTCAGATTAACATGGCTGCTAACCACCATTGTTATGTGAAGTTAAGGTGAACCGATATTCAGACTTCATAATTTTCATGTGGAAAAACACAAACAAACAGGTTGATCAAAGAATGTTAAGCACTTCTAAAAACTGTGGATATTTGGCTTTCAGGTGACATTTCAGGGTGCACCTTAAATGCACTCTAACCTTTCCAGGTGAACTTAATGTGATCTGTAATATTTTGAATGCACATATCAAAATGTTTCAGTACTTTTTGTCCCAATAAGGAGCTTAACAGAAAAAATTCAAACCAAGTGTTTAATCCATGAACCTTTAAATGTCCATGTTCAATTAGAATTGGTATTAAAACAGTGCTCCTCCTCATGCTGTTCACATTTGACATCACCAAAACTTACATCAACGCCATTGCAAGGCTTCAAGAGGATGTTCTCAGATGGAAGTGGACACGGAGCTTAGAGAGAGTCATCAGCAGGTTACAACAGATACTGCGAGACGCTTAATTGTGAACAGCGCTCTGCCGAACCGATGATGATGAACTCCAGGCACATTTAAGGGAGTTAAGAGGTGCCGGAGTCAGACCATTTGAAACCATTTACATCAGTGTGGTCTGCATGTGACCTGCAAAGGTACCTGACCACAACACCAGGTACACACATTGTCTTACATGGGTCAGGGAGCATTTAGGGTGGACAAGGGACAAGTGGACGTCTGTACTGTTCACTGATGAAAGTCGATTCCCACTGAGCAGAAATTATGACCGCCAACTATGTTGGAGACTTCAAGAAGAGTGCTATGCATCAGCCACTGTTGGCCTTTGTTATTGGTGATGTTCCAGTGTGAGTCGTTGTGTCTAGTAAATACAAAACTGCTTTACACATGGTTAAAGGTACAGTGAAAAAAGCCCATACTACTTGAATAACCCATTGTGCCTCTGCATGAACAACACATGCCTAATTTCATCTTTATGGATGACAATGCTCCAGCTCATCGAGGTTAAAGAATGGCTGATGGAGACTGGAGAATGGAGTGGCCTGCACTTTCTCCGATGTCACTGCGTAGAGCAGGGGTGTCAAACTGGATCCAAAAAGGGCCCTGTGGCTGCTGGTCTTTGTTCCAACCAACCCAGGAAGTCACATGATCAGTTGTCTAACTGAGACCATCCTCAAAGTGGCAGTGTGGCTGCTGGATTTTAGTGCAGTCACATCAGAGCACACCTGATTTCAATAGCTTAATTATCTAGTCTCAGTTAGATCATGGGACCTCCTGGGTTGGTAGAGATATACTGGGCTTAAACCTCAGAGAAAACAAAAAACTTCAACTGTTTGAACTAGACTAAACTAAGATTCAAATAAACATTTAATGGAAGGGTCTATACATTATGAAATAGTTAATCAGTAATTTGAGGGACTTTGTTTGTTTACCACAAATTCCATAAGCTTCTTGCTCTGAGTCGACAATGCTACCCACTTACCCAGAGGAAATAATTCTACAGTATACAGGCAAATGAATATTCAGAGGTAGGGAATCAATCTTCGTCAGTGGGAGGTGTAAATTAATAATATATTAATATCAGTGATAAACTACTATGTAAATTTTGCTACCACTCCTTGTAGCCAAACTGGGTTTACAGTTCAAGCATAAAATCAATTGAAAAGAAAAAAAATGAATAATAAAAACTGTAGCATTTAGGGTGTTTAAAAACAAGTTTACTGACTTAAAAGTTTCACTCGATGCATTCTCTCTGCTCAGTAATGATCGGTCCTGTTCAGATGGAACAGAAGTGACCACAAAGCAAAACCTTTCTGTGCTGTCATAATGTGGTTTCAGTCAAATCTTGTATGGAGATGTGTGTTTGTTCGTTTCTGCTTAAAACATAATTGTCATGAAAAAAATCTGATTTAATATATTTAAACAATTTATTTAAACATTTATCCATTATTGTTTGTGCTGGTATTATCTTGCTTTGGCTAATGCTGCAGTATTTCATAACCAGTGATAGAGGGTGGGTTCAAAAAACATACAGAGCTGCCTCGGTCCCTTGCTGTTTAACTACACAGCTGTCTAGCCAAAGAGAGTCCCATTCTATTGTAATCATTTTATAAATAAGGTTTTTCAAATGATCTATCTGGGTAGTGATTACATTGTGTTTCATTACCATTGTGCCATTTAAATCAATGGGAGCAGCGTTAGCTACCAAAAAAATCTTACATGTCCTTTTTATTATTATTAAAAAGCCTGAATTTGTTCCTAGGAACCAGGTCAGAGGTTCTAATAAATAAATGTACTTCTTTGTCATGTCCTGATCGCTCTGTTGCAGTTCCATTTCTTAAACTTAATTTTCAGTCTCCAGTCTCATCAATATATATAACTCAAAGGTTTATTTAATTATTTAATTATGATGATTATAACTGACAACTAATGAAAATCCCAAATTCAATATCTCAGAAAATTAGAATAAAAAGTACATGAAAAGTATGAGCATCTACAGCACTCAATAATTAGTTGGGGCTCATTTGGTCTAGATTCCTGCAGCAATGAGGCATGGCATCAGTCTGATAGTGGCCTTCAGGTCTTATGAATTGGCATATCGCATCTTCCTCTTGACAATAGCCCATAGATTTTCTATGGGGTTAAGGTCAGGCGACTTTGCTGGCTAATTAAGAACAGGGATAACATGGTCCTGAAAGCAGGTACTGGTAGCTTTGGCACTGTTTGTAGGTGCCAAGTGCTGTTTGAAAATGAAATCTGCTAGTTGGTCAGCAGCAGGAAGCATGAAGTGCTCTACAACTTCCTGGTAGATGGCTGCGTTGACCTTGGACCTCAAAAAAACACAATGGACCAACACTAGCAGATGACATGGCAGCCGCACCCTTACTGAATGTGGGAAATTTTCACTGGACCTCAAGCATTATGGATTCTGTGCCTATCCTCTCTTCCTTTAGATTCTTGGACCTTGATTTCCAAGGGAAATGCAAATTTACTTTCATCAGAGAACATAAATTTGGACCACTCAGCAGCAGTCCAGCACTTTTTGTCTTTAGCCATCTTCTGATGCTGTCTGTTGTTCAAGAGTGGCTTTACACAAGGAATACAACAGCTGAAACCCATGTCTTGCATACGTATGGGAGTGGTGGTTTTGAAGCACTGACTCCAGCTGCAGTCCACTCTTTGTGAATCTCCCCCACATTTAAATAAGTTTTGTTTCACAATCCTCTCCAGGGTGCGGTTATCCCTATTGCTTGTACACTTTTTTTCTACCACATATTTTCCTTCCCTACGCCTCTCTATTAATGTGCTTGGACACAGAGCTCTATTAACGGCCAGCCTCTTTAGCAACGACCTTTTGTGTATTGCCCTCCTTGTGTAAGGTGTCAATGGTTGTCTTGGACAACTGTCAATTCAACAGGCTAACCCATGAATGTGTAGCCTACAGAACTAGACTGAGACCATTTAAAGGCCTCTGCAGGTTAATTAGCTGATTATATTGTGGCACCCGGTGTCTTCTATATTGAACCTTTTCACAATATTCTAGTATAATATATACTTTTTATTTTTTGAATGGAATTACTGAAATAAATAAACTTTTTTATGATATTCTAACTTCATGACCAGCACCTGTATGTGTGAAGATGACCAACCGCATAATTCGTCCAAGAGTTTACCCAGACTTCTTTTTCCTAGCACCCTAGTAAATGTTCCAGGTCAGTCTGAGTTAGTGCATGTGAGAACATAGCAGTGAATGTGCCACAAAATCATAGTGGGTGTCATGCTGTGTGTTTTCCACCCAGGCGCCGCCCCTTCCCTAGGCACCTAGAACATTTCCTCTGTGGTGCGACCGTGTTTGACATGGAACATCTCCAGGATGATTGTTACATGTGTGAAAGAGCAACTCCAGTGAATCTTTAGAAACAATATTCTGGAACTTTTTCTGACTTAATGTGTGAAAGTTGCATACGTCTGACAGGGGACACTGCCAGGATTCATCACTACTGCTGAAATCTCAGCCTCTACTGGCTGTTTCACACTGCCTGAATAGATATGGTAAATAACAGATAGAAGGGTGTGTGTTGGGTATGGCTCTCCATATTCATGTTGAGGGTCTGCAGCAGAAGCAGTGACACAACCATGTGACGGGTGAGATTGAAAGAAAAAAAGATTTTTTAAAGGAATTAGAGATGGTTGCCCTCTGTTCAAACGACTGAAGCTTGATCCGAACTGCTATGACCTGCTAAATGTTCAGATGTTAATTGTGAACTATTAAGCCTTAAAATCACAGATGTTAATCTGTTTAGTATAAATATTGAGTCTGACCGTATGTTACTACATGTGATGTGTTAAGGTCGAACGGCCCCTGCATTTGTGAAGTTTCAGAAGTTTTGTTTCTGTTTAATCAGAAATCAAAGATTTTCACATTAACATTGCTTTTTAAAGACACATTTTTTGCATGCATGCTGAAATCCTGTACTCAACATGTTTACACAGGCCTTGAATTTCTTTAAATTGATATTTTTGACTGTTTGTGCTTAAATAAAACAGGATCAGGCTACAAGTGGACAGTAAACAGCTGTATGTGTGCAGGATCTTCTTCAGGTTTATAGAAAATAATAAAGCTGACTGAATATTGTTTGGGAAAACTTTCACTTGATTGTTTTGAACTGGACTGGCCCTCTCTAAAAATATTTGCACGCCCCTGCCCTTGGGGTAAATGCTTTATTTAACTACAGTAAACTCCTACAAGGAAATTTTGAGAATTCTTTCAGGAACCTTATCAACATGGCAGATCAGACTGCAAACGGACTGAGGTTGCACTAACCTACATTGAAAACAAAATACAATGAAAATGTTAATGAGATTATTGCTATTTTGTTAGAGTTCAAGATTGTGCGATCCCCTCAAGCTTTCTGATTATATGAGTTTTAAAGCATATGACCACCCTACCCGTTTTGACAACCTGGGGCCTGTTTGTTAGTGCAACCTACAGTGAACTTGTAACTACCACCTGTTACACCTGAAAACCATGTACACACAGTGCTTAGTGTTGTATCGCTGTAGTGAGTGATACATCGTTGAGCGTTTGTAGAGGATCAGGTTGTCCCGGTGGCGGCGGAATCCTTCGGGGTATTAGATCAGGGTTTAGGGTGCCATGTCTATATTTGTCTCACTCACCTTGGGCAGATCTCGGAGCTGGTTGGCATCCAGGAGCAGTTCCTCCAGACTTCGACTGTAGCGGTAAATCTCATCGGGTACATAAAGTAGCGAGCAGTGGCGCCGGTCAATGGACTCTACGTGACGGTTACACCGCCACAGTGGGATACAGTGAAACATCCCGGCTCAGTAAATCCGTGTGCTTAAGTCGAAACTGCACCCAGTAAGTTTACACAAGTGAGAACGGCGTACCAACAGCGGATGTTTGTTTAGTGTTGTATAAGTATAAATATATACAGAGATGCGTGTGTGGCATTAAGTAAAATAGTAGGTCCCGGCCCGATTGCTACACACTAACATGCACTAAACAGCGAGTAACTCCACTGCTCCACTCACACTTTCAAACTGCACCCCCCGTCCATCATTACTCTCTCAGTCCGATTGCACTATAGTCTTTACTAGCTCCTCATGTTCACTTTCACTCAGCGTTTACATGACTTTCTACTCAAATACCAGCCGTGTTTAGTTCAGTTTAGCGTCCTGTACTTTATTCTCTCACTGACCCGGAACACACACTCCTTCATTCCTGCTGCCGTCACAACTTACACAGTCCCGCCCCACCACTCACAGCCCCGCCCACTAACGAAAGGAGGAAGAGCGAGTTCTGTTACCATATGGAGAAGAGTAAACACAGATTTGTCTCTTGAAACATTGTCACACCTTGAAATTGACTATTTTATTACCAAATAGTTAGTTGACATTTAACCTATATATGATAATCAAAACAGCCAAAGTTTGGGCGATCTGGATCCTTTCTGTGCAGAGTCCTGTAGGTACCTGCGATGGACTGGTGCCCCATCCAGGGTTTCACCCTGTGCCTTGTGCCCATTGAAAAGCTGGGATAGGCTCCAGCACCCCTCCCCGACCCTAATAAGGATAAGGGGTTAAAGACAGTGAACTAAACCGATGGGAGCTTTCCTGGCAAGAAACAGACACAGTGAAATCACCTATCCTTTCATTATTTTCAGAATCAGAAATACTTTATTGATCCCAGGGGGGAAATTGCAGGAAATTGCAAGATATTTTGGTTATCTTTGTAAAACTGTGAGTACATTCATGGGGTTTATGATACCAGAGGTTTTGGTTGTTTATGGGGATTTTAACATCATATTTTATCAGTTAGTTTCATCAGTCCACAAGGTTATTTTAATCAGTCATTTTAACAATCTCCAATTTACCTCCCATCACTTACATGTCTTTGGACTGTGGTTGGAAACTGGAGCACTTTCCACTGGAGAACCCAAAAGACAACTAGAGAACATACAAACTCCACACAAAAAAGACCCAGACTGCCTCACCAGGGGATTGAACCCAGGAACTTCTTGCTTTGACGAGACAGTGCTATGACTTGACCATCATGTTGCCCAGCATCATTTTAAAATTACTGCGATCCAGACAACACAAATGCATTAAAACAAAACTAAATATATTTATTAATGTAAAAGGTGGCAATCTAGGTTTAACAAGGTGGCTTTAAAACCACATGGAGGCTTTCATTTCTACACAGTTTCAATTATCCCTCTGTTTCAATAATCAGACTGTCAAGATGAAGATTAATTGCCGATTCAAAGCTTACACTTAGTTTTTAAAATAAAATCTGTAAAGTTACCTAAAGAAGGCTGTGTACAGGTTAAACCACCATAACCAAACAGATATGTTGCAAGGAGCAGTGTGCAAAGACAAAAAACAATTAAAAAGATGTCATAAAAAGATGCTTTAACAAACATTGGTTAAAGGGTGCACACATTTCAGCGTCAACTTGACTGTAAGTAATATTTGTTTATTTTCCCCACATGAAATATTTTAATTTTTTAATTACATTTTAGGTTACATGTGAAAAAAAAGCTTTGAAATGATTCATCTTTTCTCATTTTTATATCATAAAGTGCTTTTTGTATGCATAACACTCATGTGGTGGGCACAGATGCACATACACAGATATTGAGATTTGATATTCTGTAAATCTCATTACAATGTTATGTGCAATAGATGTTGAAAGACCTAAATATGCCATCTTTCCATATTTCCATATTCTGTATATATCCAAGTCTCATGCTTTGGTGTATGCTCGTATTAAACCCAAGCATCATATACTGACCTGTTATCAAGCCACAAACATTTGGAATTTTTAAAACTTGCGCAGGCTGACCACCATTGATTTAAGCTAGTACGTAGGGGTGCACAGAGATCAGACACTGGCTGGCAGAACTTTCTATTCAGCCCACCAAATGAAAGTGTTGATTAATTATGCTATGAATATGCCTGCACCTGATAGAAGTCTCAGAATGGATAATTATTAATTTGGCAGGGTTTCATGGTGGATTAAATAAATTATGCTGTCACTGGGTAATTCCATGAAATTGGGACAGAAACTACAAAAAGTGATTCTGCTGTTCCAAGTTCTTTGCTTCCAATGAAAAGTAAGCACATGGAGATGCCACTCAGAGAATGTAATCAATCAGGGAGTCATTTCCAATTATCTTACAAATGTGAACAAACGTTTTCCTTAATGAAATTGAATAAATCTCCGCTGCTAACAAGAGTAACTGATGAGAATCTGCAGTCGGTGCTTAGACTTATTACCATCTACTGAAACCTGACGTTATTAATCAGTTGGTGTCAGAAATATGCTGCAATATCAATATCATTTTTCATGACTTTGCAGTGAAATTCATTCTCCGCATTTTAGCCCAATCCAAAATTTCAATATTACAAAATAAA
>JAYDZF010000034.1:12283974-12296057 GCA_034509105.1 Microcambeva barbata | reverse complement strand
CTTGCCAGGAATACCAGAAAATCTTCACTGTATCTACTATATATATATATATATATATATATATATTATGGTGTCATTCAAAGTCCACCTTGCACAAATGTAAAATCCCCTGCAGACTAGAGAGAGCTGTTCCAATGCTCGCATATCCAAATCCCAGCTTACGACCCAACGAAAAATGTACATCAGCACCTCTGGAGGCAATGCTGCATACACACAAACAAAAAGAACTTTTACAGAAAATCTAAATCAAGATATCTTGAATAACTGTCAACACCAGGTTTCTGTTGTTACCTGAAATATGCACCTGTGATGTTTCCACCTCAGGATTACAAGTCTTCTGAGAGAAATACCCCAGAGTTAGCTTCTGCTGGAAATACGCAAGGAGATCAACTATCTCACCATCGTTTTCATTCTCTTTTAAGCTGAAGGGAAAAAAACAAAAAGAATTAGGGAGCTTCCCAAGAAAACATAAAAAAAACGCAGAAGTACAACACACAACCCAATACAAAACCCAGCTCTGCTGCTGACAGACCAGGGTTGTTGGATGAGATTTCTGCTGCAACTATGAGCTCTGATGACTGACCAGTGCACAGAGTATACAATTGCCATAGAATGTTCTCAGACAAGCCCAGTCTTCTGAGATTTGAGATGTCAGTTTAGTTTGACTGATTGTCAGCACCAGCGCAAACAGATTATATGTGTGTGTGTGTTGATCATGCAGGTAAAAAGCTACTGTATCTTTTCCAGAAACATGATGTGTATGCGTGTTTTATACATAGTGTGTAAGAACTTACTAGTTCCCTCCAACTCTATCTGGATCAGGCGATCTGCTGTAGTTGATCCTAAACTCAATGTCAGGAACAAGCTGCATTGCACTCTTATAGTACTTGATGGCTGCAATAACAACATATGTGGTCACAAGTGCAGACCAATGTTCTCAAACAGCAGTTTGTATGAGCAATACAATGTACCTTCATAAACAGCTCCATTTTGTTCCTTATTTACAGCCTTCAGGAACAGCTCTCTAGCCTGTGTAACCGAACATAATCAACACAAAAATATTTCACTAGTGCCACCCATCCATCCATCAGCAGATCTCTATGACCAGACAAAAAATTGCTACATGGGGGCAGCTAACATGCTAACACACCACTAGTGAATATTGGTAAACATTCCAATCACTACAGTCATTAAGATAGTAACTTCAATCCTAATCAAGTTCAATCAGTTTATTAAACACAGCTGGACTCCAATGAAGGAGTAGAACCATCTCAAGGAGGATCAGAAGGAAATGGACATGTAAGTTAAATATGAAAATGGTCTGAATACTTATTACCATGGAGTATTTCAGTTTTTCTTTTTTTAATAAATCTGCAGGGTCTGAATACTTTGTGTACCCACTATATATCCTGATCCCAAGAAATTGGGGACTTACATAATTTATGATAAGAACATTTGCACTTTAACAAGGGTGTCAATAAAAACAATTGTGTCGCCACCATTAAAATTAGAATGAGCGTACAAATACATAAAAACAATGTTCATTAAGTAAATATTCATCAAATTAATTAATTAATTACTTTTCATTGAACATACATACATCTATAGTAAAGAGTCACCTACTTTCTCCTCCCGGACAAGCTCCTGCTTCTTTTTTAGATCAGCAGCTTTGGACAGACCGGTCCTCATGCCAGAGTTGGGCTGCAGCTCTGACATCCACTGAGCCCTAAAAACATTAAGCTCCAACTAAAATACAAGGACACAGATCACCACCCAAATATATTACAACAAATGCAAAACAACACACACAGATTTAGTTTTATGCCATGTTTATACAATGGTTACATTCACATTAGGAGGGGTAGGATATGTTTACATCAGGTCATAGACTTGTTTGTATATTAGAAATGTTTTAGTATGTCTTATATGCATTTATAGGACCAATAATTGTTTAGCTTTTGACCTTGTTACATTTTCCATAGTTTTGGAATTGCTGTACAATGACACTTATTTGATTTTTATTTTTTGCCACATTAGTTGTACTCTTTTTTTACCTGCAAATCAGAGTCCTCAGAATTTTCATCTTCCTCCTTTTCAACAGAACCAGCATTTGCATTTTTTTTGCTTTCAGCCTGTAACAGATTAAGTAGTAAAAAAGCTGATATTTTACACAATCAGAATGCAAACACGGGCCTGCTTCCTCAATCGAAAGAACTATTATATTAACTGAATTTAGGCAGTTGTAGCCTAGGTAAGGCAGTGGGCTGGTAATCCAAAAGGTCAATGGTTCAAGCTCCTCCACTGATAGGTTTCTTAACACAATAGCTCAGTGCTGTACTGTAAGTCACTTTGGATAAAGGTGTCTACTAAATGTCGAAAAATGTAAATCATATACAATCAATGCATACCTGAATGTTGGCCCTTTTATATTCCAAGAGATTTTTGTGTAATTGGTGAACAAAGCTTATATGATGGGTAGCACAGTGGCTTAGTGGGTAGCATTGTCACCTCACAGCGAGAAGGTCCTGGGTTCAATCCCCGGGTGGGGCGTTCTAGGTCCTTTCTGAGAAGAGTTTGCATGTTCTTCTCGTGTCCGTGTGGGGTTCCTCTGGGTACTCTGGTTTCCAAAGACATGCCACGAGGTTGATTGGAGACACTGAATTGTGCTGTAGGTATTTGCAATGGACTGGCACCCCATGCAATGTGTTATCTTGTGCCTTGCACCAGTTGAAGAGCTGGGATCGGCTCCAGCACCCCTCCCAAACCCTAATTAGGATAAGACAATGAACTGAACTTAACTGAGCTTAAGTGGCGTTTGCCTCACAGTATGCCAGTGACTGAGTTTTTTTTTTTTTTTCTTCCCATCGTACAGGAAATATACTGTAATGTAAACTGTGATGTATTTTAAATATAGAAAGAAAAATCAGGAAAGCAGTGACACACACACACACAACAAATAAATGAATAAAAACAGACAAGGAACCTGGAGGTAGATTACTTAGCCTGTCTTCAAGTGTATGTAAGTCCCAGCTTTAACATACATGTGAATAAATACAAATTTTGGCCCATATACTGCCAGCAGAGCAGGTTCAACATTAAACACAGATATTTGTGAGTGATTAGTCAAGGTTCTCATAGAAAAGTTCATAAGTTCGTAAGACATTGAATTACAAATCACTAAATGTTACATTAGACCAAACCCCAGTAATATTAACAGTAATGTTAGTTATGCTTTGTGTGTAGCTATTTATGATTGACCTGAGACCATGTTGCAAATAAAATCCTAAGGCAGTAAACAAATGGTGGCAGGAAACGATTATGAAATGTTTTAATTGTTAAATTTCTAGTAAAGTTAAATATACAACAATTGCATTAATACAGCTTGATAAAATACATTCCTAATCACTTCAGCTGTTCAGTTTTGCATGCCCTTGAATTAAGGTTTAGCTGTTATGCAATAAATGTAAAGGTAGTATTTTGTAGCAAACTGAGTTTATGTTTGGCTTTTTGTAGCACATTGAATTTAAACATAACTTTTGTAGCACACTTAATTTAAGCATAACCTTTGTAGCAGACTTATTATAGGTGTAGCTTTTGTAGAACACTGAATTTTATCCAGTTCAGGGATCGGCAACCTCTACTATCAAAACTTTCATTTTAGTTTTACCTGTTACAACAACATAATATACAACAGAATACATTTATAATTTTAGAGTTTAATAGACTTATTCATCCCCAATATAAACATATTGTAAAATAAATACAATTATTATATAAAAAACAAGTTTTGTAGATAGTGCGGAATTTATATATATATTTGATTTTATTAAATTAAATTTTAGAGTTTAGGAGATTTATTTATCTGCGCGGGAATACGTACGGGTGTTTTGCGTTTTTTATGACGCTCCCTAGAGCTTGTTCTGTGGTGTCATTTTTGTTAGTAAATAAATAGACTTAATCTTAAAACACAAATAAGATTTGTATTGTGTTGCAAATGTTTTTGTGTGATATTCGTAAATATTTTATGTTGCATGTGTTTTCTCTCCCATTTATATAGATCGGATAGATCGATTGTTGAAAATGAAACTAACTTGGCCCTTCCCTGTGTTGAGCCGCAACAATGAGGCTGAAGAGCCGCGGGTGCCGACCGCTGGTCATGTTCTACTAGCGCATTTATTTGCAGCCTGTGATACCTGATCCGTACGTAGGCAGTGATCCCGCGCACACTGCAGACAGCCTGGGCGTGACATGACATTTTAAAGCTACTGAACTGTGTATATTCTT
Source organism: Microcambeva barbata (assembly GCA_034509105.1). NCBI lineage: Eukaryota > Metazoa > Chordata > Actinopteri > Siluriformes > Trichomycteridae > Microcambeva > Microcambeva barbata. The sequence goes on along the minus strand of JAYDZF010000034.1, from coordinate 12,291,773 downwards.
ATTAGACATTCCTAACTGTGAGGACATTGGCAGTAACAGACACAGAAACGACAAAGTGACTGTTTGTTACAAAATAGTGTAACTTAAAAGTTGACAAACTGATGTAGCTCATGCCATTACATGTGTTTGCTAGTTCGCTGTAGTTAGAACGCTAACATACCATATAGATGTGTCAGAAACCAGTCCCCGTTTTAATAATGGAAACAGAATCATTATATTTATTGAATGTTGTTTGGCAGCGTAGCTAGATTCGCCACATGTCAACAAAACATTTAGCTATGCTGAACATTACAAACGCATAAGTCTGTTGTTTATCCTACTCGTTTTCCGATGTACACGTGAGCTGTAATTGGCTAGTGGTGCCCTGCCCCTACACGCTAATTCGACAATCTTTAAGTCTGTAAGAGCCAAGTAGGCGGGTCATGTCTGAATACAGGTGGGACATACAAAGATACGTCACAAACACAGCATTAGCTATTTCTGTCAACAATCAGGTTAGCAAGCGAGGTCCTGCAGTTATACGAATCGAAACATATTTACCATGTCGGGTTTTCTCTTAGCTTCTTGTGCAGACGCTTTAATCGTGTAATATCAGCGTGTTTACAGATCACGGTCGGAAAAACGAACAACGCAGCGAGAAAATTTGCGAGCTCGCCACACGGCAGCCATCACGCTCAATGTTAGAGTAAAAATTAACCTGCAAGGTCGCTGCAGCTTCTGCTTTACATAGCAGTCGTGTGAAGCAAGTCGTAGGCTCGCACTCAAATACTTTCCAATTCTCAGCTCTGATTGACAAACTAAACTACTAAAAACAAAAGGCACCGACGTTCAAACGACCCTTTTCAAAAATATTGAAAACAAAAGCGCCCCAGTTTTTATCAATTTACTCACAGATATCTATAAACTGCACTGATTTCTTACTTTGACAGTTTTGACAAGGTAAAGTAGGAGAAACGGATAGACTTCAGTCAATAAATGAATACCACCAACTGCATGAGAGGATAAGATAAATTTTCAGGATCTCACAAAGTAGACATACAAATATTTAATATACTTCATAAATGACTGCAGAAGAGGAAGTTATGAGTACTGGACTGGACTGAAAACAAACATGCTATGTTGTTACACACTTTACCTTTTTAAAAGTCCAACTATTGTCAAATTGTCAGTTGTCAATGTTTTACCTACAACATTACTTTTCCAAAAATCAAACATGGCAATACACACAAACGCACATATTGCACAACTTTTGGAACAGCACTCGAGAGGCCAAACAATAGCATTAGCTGAGAAAACAGGTAAACAGAACATTAAATGTTATTAGTAAAGCAAAATGAAACATAAGCAATAAATGGAGGAAGTCCATATTGGCATTTATAGTGAGAATACGCAGCAGTATGCAACAAATAAATGTTTTAGGATATCAAAACATATGTGAATATGAAAAAAGATTCCCATGGGTTGTGAAGGCAGTGAGGTCAGCATCTCACATAATATTAATGTAATGATGGAAGTGTATGGACATAATTTTGTGTCAAAAGTTATATATATATCTGTCCGATGGCATGAAGGACAAAAGAGTTTTTAAATGTGTTGGTCCTGGACTTGGGAAGGAGCAGTCGGTCACTGAACATACTCCTCTGGTTGCTGATGATGGTGTGAAGAGGATGATTGGTCTTCTTCTCTGCCACTGTCACCAGAGCGTCCAGCTTCATGCCAACCACTGAGCCAGTCCGCTTGATCAGTTTGTCCAGCCTGGATGTGTCCTTCTTGGATATGCTGACCAGTCCAGCTTTGTGTCCAGCCACACGCAGTCTCCACCTCGACTCCCTCTATCAGAACTTGTCGTGACCTTGGTCTGGACCTCCCAAAGTCGACCTCCCAAAGTAGCTCCTTGGTCTTTGAGGTGTCGAGCTGCAGGTGATTGCTGTGGCACCAAATAGTGAAGTCCCTCATCAGGCTCCTGTACTCCTCCTCCTGATCATCCTTGATACACCCTACAATAGCTGTGTCATCAGCAAGCAAACCTCTGAATGTGACACAGCTCAGAGTTGTAGCAGAAGTCAGCGATGTACAGGGTGAAGAGAAGAGGGGCCAGCACCTGACCCTGTGGTGCTCCAGTGCTGCTGATCACAGTGTCAGACGTGAAGTCCTTCAGCCTGACATACTGTGGCCTGTCGGTGAGGTAGCTGGAAATCCATGTGACCAGGCAGGGTTCCACTTGCGTCTGAAGTCATTCAGCTCACTGGGCCGGTTATTTTTGGGCACTGGAACTATACATGGAACTATGCCTTAAGTTATTGTGTAAAATAACTCATTTATTAACAACACACCCTCTAGAGGATGAGGGTAGTGTTGGTGTGAGGTCACATCTGAAAACAACAGGTACAAATGCTGTACAAATTTGTAAATATACTCCAAAAAGTTCATTTTATATTTCATTAATGTACACTCAGCACCCATAGACATTTTTGCAAATTTATTTAAAAAACCTGAAATATCACATGGTCATGGTCAGTGTTCCAAAGCCACTCCTTTGTTATTTTAGCTGTGTGCTTAGGGTCATTGTTTTGTTGGAAGGTGAACCTTTGGCCTAAGTCTGAGGTCCAGATCACTCTGCTCACAATAACAGTTCACCACAGGCTTGATGCAGACATGACCAATCTTTTGCTTTCCTCTTTTGTGAGGGTTATCCAGGCTTTCACTGCAGCCTCTTTCAGTTGGTGTTTATTTTAGTGAGCTACTCCTCTTTAGGAGGGAACATGCATGCCCTATAGGGTTTGAATCAAGAGACTGACCAGGCCAATCTAAAAACTTCCACGTAATGCAGATTATGAATCTAATGAAGATTAATCTTTCTGATTTTCTGGCTAATTAAATAGTTTGCATCATCTGGTGAAGCCTCAGTATTTTTGTTCATAAAGTCTTCTACAAGGAGTTGATTATGATACCTTTACTTATGGCCTCTGGTAGTGTTTGCTGAGGTCACCAACAGTGTTTTATGGTCTTTTTCTACAGCACACTAAATGTTTCTCTCGCAATTTGCTGTTTTGTTTTCCTTGGTCTACCTGTTAGACATATGTACACCACTGACGACTTTTTTTCTTCTAGACAAAAGGTTTACTCTTGCACACATTCAGCACTATTTGTTGTCTGAAAAATGACTGTAGGAGGACACACCTGGGCAACAAAACATACCCAACCATCACATGTTCAATTATTTTGCTCACAACAAATGGGTGGGTTCAGACAAAAGGGGCTATCTTCTGAACTGTATTAGATCCAGACGTAAATACCTGGAAATATTTATCATGTCAGAGGAACTACTGTCTGCTACAGATCAAAATAAAATAAAATAAAAACTAAGAGACTCATGGCATGTTTAATGAAACTTTATTATTAATATAATAATGATGTTGTGCATGTAAAACGGAGAGCAGACCAGAGAGAGAATAACAGGTTTATCCATGCTCTAATTTCTTTTAAGTTTGTAGTGTATTTATGGACTCAACGTGCCGGCCGCGATGACAAACTCGTGCGACTCATCTCTGACCACAGCAGCGGTGAGACCAGCCGCGGTGGATGCTTTTCCGCTGGTGTAGACTGCACATGGACTGAACACATGCCTACACAAACAAGCACGTTGCATTAAACCTTATATAGGCTTTTAGAACCTCCCCCAGCTCACCCAAAATGTTGATGCTAGTAACTGTTGCAATACGCACAACCCTGTGCATAGGACTGCATAGTCGCAGGTCAAAGTTAAACCAATAATAACCATTAAAAAAAAACACAACAGGATCATAGGTATAATATAAAAAAATAAATCACATTAATATGACCACTAGCTAATATTCAGAGTAATCGCTACATGCACTACGAACAGCCGGAATGTGAGTCGTCATGGGTATCTGGAGCCATGCTGACTGCAGAGTATACTATGCCTGCTAGAGGGTGTGTGGGAAAAGATCCTTGATGTTCGAAATGCCCCACAGATACTCAATTGGGGTCAAGATTACTATAACCATTATAACCAAAATAATTATAATTCCCTGGGCGCCGTGGCTAGGGCTGCCCACCTCTCCGGGCACGCGTGCTCACTGCCCCCTAGTGTTCACTAGTGTGTATGTTTCGCTGCACAGATTGGGTTAAAACCTAAATCTAAACCAACCAACATTTGGTACTTTATGCTCTCAGCTGTCTGCTCCTCATGCCGAATCTACTTACCACCAAAATAAAAGAAAACTTGCTCAACCCCATTGTGCAAAGACCAATTTGGGCTGTTTTTAACCGATTTGTACTGTAACACTAATTATCTACAGCATCTAATTATCTTAATCCATGGTTTATACAGAACCAGATCCTTACTGAACATCTGGAGTGAGTTTGCTGCACTGAAAGTTTAAAATATCCAATAAATTTTGTTCCACTTCATGACTGTGTCCCTTTTGTTGATTCTTCAATTACAAATTTTTATGTTTGAAGCCTGAAATGTGGCAAATGTTTGAAAAGTTGAAGGAGCCGAATACTTTTGCAAGGCGCTGTATTTCTAAATGCTATTTAAACAGGTCATGTCCAAGATGCCATGGTGAACCAACAAAACAAGTAGCCCCTGCTAAGTACATTTTATTACAATGTGCCTGACTTAATTTGAATGCTAATCAAGCCAAAATGTAAGAAACAAAAACAATAATAAAAAAACAAATTTATGGTACAAGGTAATTATGTTATTGATATTAGAATTAGTTGAAGGTTATCAAAATAAAAAGGCTGTTTTAGCTGTTTAAAACATAAGAAATTAAATTTTACACACATGGTTGGTCGTCACGGTGTCAAGAATTCAACTAATTCTAATAACACTTGGAGCCTAAAATATCCATAAACAATAAAATCAACACACAAACCAGGTATGATGGGTCACTGCCAAGTCTGGTTCCCCTCGATGTTTTTTTTTTCTTGCCATTGTTGCCCTCCGCTTGCTCAACAGGGATTTTAGGTTGGTTGGTGCTGAATTCTGTAAAAAATAAGAATGCCTGTCATAAAAGGTACGCACCAGCAAAAACACCACCATCTATAAATAGAAAGTGAGTATGGTCAGTCTCCCCACTTAAACAATGTAGACTTGGTGCTGATTAACGCAACAAAACATTTCCTGCATCGTAATCAATGCACACATCATAAACACGGCCCCAAAAGAAACCAAACCACATCAGTGTAAAATATCAGACCCTGCATTCCCCCAAAACCAGATCAGAGATTTCCAAGCCTAACCCCTTGAGCTAGATGTAAAGATGCAGCCCTAATTTGAGCCCAAGTACACCTGAAAAAGGCAACTATAAAACCTATACAGTTATTCCGCATAAAATAAATAATATAAGATGATCCATAAGAACATATGGTTTAAACAAAATGTTTTAACAAAAGAAATACAACTCAACACAAAGCTTCACAAATTGTATAATCCACTCTCTACCAGCCCTCCGGTGACTCGCTTTCTGAAGCTGTGAGAAGACAAGTTCAGTAAGTGGTAATCATATAAAGACTTCCATTTTTTACTTAAATAAATACCAATACCTAATTAACAGAAATCCTCATATTTACTAAAGAAGTTAGTAAAGTTAAAGAAGTCCAGCCACTAGGCAAGTCCTGTGTAGGCAATACTTTCTTTTTTTGTTTACATTAAACCAGATAATACCAAGTTTACCTGCTACTGTAGGAGGGGAAAAAATATGTTTACAGCCGTTTTATTACCACCATCGATGAAAATAAAACAAATAAATGAGTAAATGTTTGTGTCGGAGCTGAGGTTAGAAGCTAAGGCTATTGTGAGCCTCCTTGATTAGGTGCACACGAGCAATCCCACCATTGTAGGACTAACACCGGGTGAGATCTTTAAACAAATCATACAATCCACTCTACTACCCTTTGGTCACATCTCAATAAAGCAACGAGGGTACAATACCAATACATCATGAACAGTATTCTTCATATTGAGTGAAGTGAAACACACTGAACACCACTGGCACTGCCAAGGTGCTACAGTAGTCTGTATGTGTATAGGAACATTAATGTAATATAAATAGAAAACAATACATGATGAGAAATGCCCACTCAACTCCAAACAAGGAGTTCATGTGTGGTCATCCAGACAGGTAGAGAGTAGCGAATGTCTCCAAGTAGTGAGTGTCTAACCTCACATGGATCAAGTCTGCCACTGAACTTGATCCCAGGTTTAAGGCTCTAATGATGTGAGTGAACCGTAATCAATGCAGACATGAAGACCATGAACACAGCCTCGAAGACACCCAGGACCATACCAAATGAAGAAAATGTACAAAAGCGTTCCCCACATGATGACAAACAGTCAAAAACAGTCCCCTAGGGTTGGAGTTTTAGGTTGGAGCTAGGGTTTGGTTTGGAGATCTCACTGATCTGGAGCAAATCCCACAACACAGAGTTCACTCTTATACACAGTAGACAATCGGCACAATTTAGGGCGTTTTTGGGGAGTGTTCACGAACTTACATACCTTTAACGATACGGCCCAGTCAACACATCTCTGGTCGTCTCCTTGCGATTCTTTTGTATGGCTATTAGGGCCATTGAGAGCTTCTTACACCACATGCCAGGTCTCTCTTCTCTTCTGTAGAATGCAGCAATGTTTATACGTTTCTGGACATCCTCATGGATGACGTCACTACTGTCCAAAACTTGACAGTAGCATCCACATCTCCAGACCAATGAGGACTTGTCTTTCACAGTTGGCCCTCTGTGTTAAAGTGCAACTGGGCAGATTTTATACGCATCTTAAAGTTTGGCTGTAATATGAATGGGGATATGCCCAATCACACACCACACCTGTGTGCACCACCTAAGCCATGAGAGTTAGCGTCAAAGCTAATGTTAGGTTTAGAACTAAGGATGTTAAGGTGTTAAGGATCAAGATTGTTATAAAAGCATGTGTGGGTGTACCATGTTAAATCTGGTTGCAAGGAGTCCTGTTGAAGGCCTTCTTCAGATCAAAGAAAACCAGCTGGATTTGCATTTCTGTTCATGGTGGTTCTCCACAAGATGGGTAGCATAGATGGTGATGCATTGCAGCCAATTGTTAACTCACTCAAAGTTATTCACAGCAGTGCAGAGGACCTGGATCTGAAATTAGATAGATGAAAGATGTACAACTTAGTAAAGATAAATTAAAAAGGAAAAAACACACCATGTGACCTGTGAATATCAGATTCTCAGATGCTCTCTATTCAGACTATTAAAAAGGCCTGCAATATCAGTTAGCACCATGGCTAGCCCATCCGATACCCCTAGCATGGTTTCAACCAGCGCTTGAGTCTTAGGAACTCACTTATTCAAGCAGGCCACAGCTATCGCCGACACCGTGCACACAGGGACACTTGAAACTCTATTAAACAGACATTGGATGCACACATGGGGAGCATTAAAACATTGGAGAAGGCAGCGTCAGACCACATCGACAGGATCATGATGAGAAATGCCCACTCAACTCCAAACAAGGAGTTCATGTGTGGTCATCCAGACAGGTAGAGAGTAGTGAGGGTCCAACCTAACACAGATCAAGTCTGCCACTGAAATTGATCCCAGGTTTAAGGCTCTGAAGATGTGAGTGAACCGTAATCAATGCAGACATGAAGACCGCCTTGAAGACACCCTGAACCATACCAATTGAAGAAAATGCACAAAAGCATTCCCCACATCATGTGACAAACGCCAGGTCAAAGAGAACTTCAAACCATCCCCTAGCTCCAACCATAGCTCCAACCCTAGGG